>OZ012737.1:569855612-570128112 GCA_963859935.3 Lathyrus sativus | reverse complement strand
CAGAGAGACTAGGAATCCTAAGAGATCATGGCAAAAGAGCACAAGTAAACACATAGCAATTCGATCACAGATGAAAAGAAATGAGAGATGAAAGTGACTTAAACATGTCAATGCAATAACAGATCAAACATAAAATGCAAACATAAATGCAAGAATAGAAATATGCAACAGAACTCAACAACACAAGAGACTCAAACACAAGAACAAGTTAACTTGAACAAGTCAACAAGAGATGAGATAAAATGAGAGGAAAAAGTGTGGGGAAGCAACCACCACAAGCATATCTCTACCATACAATTCTTGAAACTCAAATGTTCATGACAAACTCAAAGTATAACAGATGTACACCAAATCATCGTGAACAAAGGTCAAACCACATGGGGCAGAAGTGAATCACCAAGAGGAAAGGCTCAAATTAAACTTAAAACAAGAGGCAAAGCACAAGTATGATCATATGAAGTGAAGGAACCAAAGTCCTAACACAATCTTAACACTTAAGACAAGTGGAGAAATATGATTCAAAGATGACTTGTGATGCAAGCTACACATTCAAATGACCCATGACAAGGTAAAAAAGCACCTCAAGTATGTTAAAATGGTGTAACAAAGCTCAAAAAGGTGCTTATGGGATCACTTGAGATCATATCCCAAAGAACTAGGTCAAACTAGCATATGTAAACATCCCTAAAAGTGACTTGACTTGCAAGATTCACCAAAAATAGGAGAAAGCTTCAATATATCTCAAATAAAATCCCAAGTCAAGATGAAATAAGTGACAAACAGAAACCAAAAGCTCAAGCAAATATCTTGCTCAAGGCACCACCAAATAAAACCAAAAGGCATGGTGATCCACCTTATCGAGGGTTTGTCGAGGGTCAACAAAAGTCAAAGCAAAACCACATGAAAAATGATCATCAATAAACCAAATCAACCCTCAAAGATAATTCAATCCATCACCTAAGTGATGGAGAAGAATTGGTCATAGGGGATTTACAATTAGGGTTCAAATGATCAATATCAAATAAGGTAGGAACCATAAAACACATTAAAAGTTAAATTCCAAATAAAATAATAAAATAAAAGGAAAATAAAAATAAAATATATGCAAAATTAATTAACATCTCAAGCTGTCAAGAAAATATTTTTTGGGAAATTTAGGATAATCAGAATTATTTTAAAATAATTAAAATGAAAACTAGAATTAAAATAAAATAAAATAAAAGAACAAGCAAGGTGGGGTGTAGCAGTAAAAACCACATGAACTGAATTCAATGTAAATTCGCTTGGGCTTGAAAATAGTGGGGTGTTAAAAGCATAAAGACAAAGCCCAACTGCACATGAACTCAGAGTTTAATGAAACTATGCATTTCATTAAACCTACGTGGAGTCAACAACCACACCAGCAAGGTCAATCCAATCTGGGCGTGACAAATCACATGGTCAACAAGTCAACACCCAACCATGTCATCTTGAACTGAAAACGAACTAGATGCTGGAGCAAGGGCTCCGGTCGCCTTCTTCGGCCAGCCTGTCGGAGATCAGATGTCCAAACTCAATAAAAATGCCAGAAACTTACACCATTTGAAAGCTCTCATCACAAGGAAACCAAATCCAGTAATCATTTTGTAAAAAGGTTCTTAAACAAGCATGAAATTGGGCCACGATTTTTGAACATGCAAATTGAAAATGTACCATACATTTAAGTAAAGGATTCAAACATGGCCTACCAAGGGTAAGGCTTCAGATGCACCCAGTATGACCTTAAAATTGTGCCTAGAATGATGGTTTTAAGTTGAAGAAAAGTACCTAACGGAGAGGTTTCGTTGACCCTTCAACAAGAAAGCAAGCTTCTGTTCAGCCTTCTAACTTGTTCCTTGAGCTTTTGTGAAGAGGGATTGAGCACCAGTTTGCAAGAATTCTCGGAAAAATGGCAGATTCGAAGAAATGAATTCTGGAGAATTTTTGAAGCTCTCTCTTCTCTCTCTCGCAGCTGCACTCTATATGATGGTTTAGGGAAAATATTGAGCTCTTATATGATGGGTGTCGCTACCGCGAAAATAAGGTGTCGGCAAAATAGAAGAGTCGCCACCTTTCGTTATTTATCCCTCAGAGCGGGAAAGGTGGAGACTCTTCTGTTTTGCCGGCACCTTATTTTCGCGGTAGCGACAGCTGGCGACTCTGCTGGGGACTTCAAGAATCATCCTGTACTAATAACTCTGCTGGAGATTTCAGGAATCGTCCTGAGCAGGCGCTCTGCCGGGGACTCTAAGCATCAACTTGAGCAAGCAACTCTGGCGACTGCACCGGGGATTTTAAGAATCATCTTGAGCAAACGACTTTGCCGGGGGAGAATTCAAGATTCATCTTGAGCAAGCGACTCCGGTGGGGAGCCTTCAAGAATCATCTCGAGCAATCGACCTGCGGAGGAACACCTGTAAAACAAGAACGGTAACAACCTAGCTCATGTCTAGTATGCATATGCTTTGCCAACGGCGCAATGCTCCACACGGTGGAAATGCTATGCGTTTATGATAAATGCTTATGCAATCATGCAAAATGCCGCGATCCCGTCAGCAAAATAAATGCCGACGGGAGAATCTTCCTGTCAAGGAGAAAGAACCACTCTGATAGGGGAAGGAATCATCCTGCTGAGGAGAAAAAGGTCACGCCAATCTCAATCGGACTCTGTGGGGAAGTGAACTTCAACTGACTGCTGTAGGGGAACGAAGCTCTACGAGAACCTGGACCTGCTGAAGAAAGCGATGTCAATCGCGGAAGTAAACTGCACGGCCTTCACGGCTACTTCTCTGGAGATAACGGCTCCGGTGGGGAAACATAGCGTCATCTATTCAACACTCTACCGGAGAAAACCAATCATGGTCCCAACTGCTTCCAAGGACTCGGCTCTCTTGGGGATCTGCAAACTCGGCTGGGGAAAAGGAATCATCCCGCTTCGGGGGAGAGTACGACTTTGCGGGGAATCTCAATTCCACTGGAGACTTTAGTCTGGAGCTATCAACTGCCGCATATTTCAGCGTATGACTCAGCTCGGGAGATGACATTCCTTCAGGATGTATCTGATTGGGGAGAGAATCTTCTCTGCCTGGGGAGACATATCAATGCCTACGATCTCACGTTCAGACTCTGCGGGGAGAGGCTGCTGAACTTTGCTGGAGAAGAAGGAATCATCCTGCTTGAGGACGCATACGGCGTACTACCTGGTACATGCTACACCTGCACCAACACAAACAAACAGACAAGATACCCTTCTCAAAGGGACCTATCAAGGTTATCATCTTGTGACAATGTTCGAGTAATTCATTGTTTCAACAATCAGTGGCCTAGGCCAGTAAGTTTATGTATGCGCATTTTGTCAAAAACATCGGCGTTCTTTTTCGCAAACAAAACAGATAAATGCTAAACAGACAAGCAGAATTGCTGAATAGTATACATTTTATTGATGACGAACCCCTAAATGGGTAAAAATGTTTTACAACAGACGCAAGCTCCTGGAATGAGGAAGCCGCGCAAAAATAAAACATAAATATACATCAGTATATACAAATGTCGGCAACGAGGCGTAGACGAACACCATGAGTTGATCCCTCTATGACCCGGGGCCCACTCGACTTCGATACCTCTCCGAGGCTTCAGCTTCAGAAGAGATTGATTCAGATAAACGGCCCTCAGGTCTTCCAAACCACTAAACAATGAAAGTCCACACGCGGAACGCAGTCATTTGCTTTTTCAAATCCCTAACTTTTGCGTGAACCGCCCTTTGCGGGTTTTCAGTTCACCGGGATACCCTTTTTTGCCAAAGTCGCCCATCCGGGTTTTCGACTTTGCGGGTGTACATTTTTCAATTTATATCCCTAATTTTTGCCCGGAACTTTTTCCTTTTTTATGGTTCGCCGGGATGCCCTATTTTTGCCTGGATATTCTTTTTCTTTCCAGCGGGTCGTTCTTTAAGCAAAGTATTTTTTAACTGCGTCCGCGTTCACCGGGGATGCAAAATATTCTCCATCCATCATGGATAACAACAATGCTCCTCTCGAGAAGACCTTGCTGACGACGTACGGACCTTCGTAATTAGGAGTCCACTTGCCCCGGTGATCGGAGTGTGGAGGAAGAATCTTCTTCAGGACGAGATCACCCGTCTGAAAGCTTCTAGGACGCACCTTCTTATCATAAGCTTTCTTCATTCGGCTTTGGTACAGACGACCATGCGCAATCGATGCTAACCTCTTCTCGTCCATCAGGCTGAGTTGGTTCAATCGGCTCTTAATCCATTCTGCCTCGTCGAGTTTTACGTCAACCAAAACTCGCAAAGAAGGGATCTCCACTTCTAACGGTAGGACAGCTTCCATGCCGTACACCAAGGAGAAAGGAGTTGCCCCGGTCGACGTACGTACCGTTGTACGATAACCGTGAAGTGCAAATGGCAGCATCTCGTGCCAATCTTTGTAGGTCACAACCATCTTCTGAACAATCTTCTTGATGTTCTTATTGGCCGCTTCAACGGCGCCATTCATCTTCGACCGGTAAGGAGATGAGTTGTGGTGTTCAATCTTGAAACTCTGACACAGCTCCTTCATCATCTTGTTATTCAAATTCGAACCATTATCAGTAATGATCCGTTCGGGAATTCCATAACGACAGATGATATCCCTCTTTATGAATTTAGCCACCACCTGCTTGGTCACGTTAGCATATGAGGCTGCCTCCACCCACTTGGTGAAGTAGTCGATAGCTACTAAAATGGAGCGATGACCATTAGATGCAGTGGGCTCGATCTTGCCTATCATGTCGATGCCCCACATGGAGAACGGCCACGGGGAGGACATGACATTTAACGGGCATGGCGGCACATGAACTTTATCAGCATAAATCTGGAATTTATGACATCTCTTCGCGAATTTAAAGCAATCCGACTCCATCGTCAGCCAGTAGTATCCTGCTCTCAGGATCTTTCTTGTCATAGCATGCCCGCCGGCGTGCGTACCAAATGTGCCTTCATGGACTTCTTCCATGAGCATACTCGCCTCTTTCTCATCTACACATCTGAGTAGCACGAGATCGTGGTTTCTTTTATACAACACTCCATCAGGATTGAGATAGAAATTTCCAGACAGCCTCCTCAGAGTCTTCTTATCCTGGGTTGACGCTCCCACGGGATACTCCTTAGTCATAAGGAAGGTCTGGATGTTATGGAACCATGGCTTGCCGTCGGAGGCTTCCTCGATCGCAAAGACGAATGCAGGTCTATCAAGATGAGAAAGGACAATTCTTGGAGCTTCATTCCAAAAATTGACTTTATACATCGAAGCCAACATGGCTAAGGCATCGGCCATCTGGTTTTCTGCTCTGGGCACATGATGGAGTTCCACTCGATCAAAGAACGGAAGTAGCCTTCTGGCATAGTTCATGTACAACACCAAATTCGATTGACGAGTCTCCCACTCCCCTTTAATCTGGTTAATCACAAGCGCCGAGTCACCATATACGTCTAGGTTCTTGATTCTCAAATCAATTGCTTCTTCTAGACCCATGATGCATGCTTTGTACTCCGCTTCGTTATTGGTGACTGGAAACGTCAGTCTCGCAGTGAATGGGATGTGGGATCTGTGGGGAGTCGTGATGATCACCCCAATGCCACTTCTGTAAGAATTAACCGCCCCGTCAAATATCAATTTCCACTGGGATTTCCTATCTGGCCCCTCGTCGGGCAACGGTTCGTCGCAATCCTTCGCTTTGAGAAACATGATATCCTCGTTAGGGAATTCAAATTTCATCGGCTGATAATCTTCGATCGGCTGCTCGGCAAGGTAATCAGACAATACGCTTCCCTTGATGGCCTTCTGGGACACGTATTGAATATCATATTCCGTCAACACCATTTGCCATCTGGCAATCCTGTCCGAAAGAGCTTGCTTCTCGAAGACGTACTTGATCGGATCCATCTTCGAAATTAGCATGGTGGTGTGGTTGAGCATGTACTGTCGTAAACGTTTGGCAGCCCAGGCTAGTGCGCAACACGTTTTCTCCAGCATCGAGTAACGAGATTCACAATCTGTGCTTTTTACTCAAGTAGTAAATGGCATGCTCCTTTCTGCCCGTCTCGTCGTGCTGACCGGGAACACACCCCATACTATTCTCAAGAACTGTCAAGTACATGGTTAGTGGCCGTCCAGCCACTGGGGGTATCAAGATCGGAGGTTCCTGCAGATACTGTTTTATCTTATCGAATGCCTTCTGGCAATCCTCATTCCAGATAATCGTCTGATCTTTCTTTAGCAGTTTGAACATCGGTTCACACGTGGCCGTGAGCTGAGAAATAAACCTTGCAATGTAGTTTATTCTGCCCAGGAAACCACGAACTTCTTTTTCAGTTTTTGGCGCTGGCATTTCTTGTATCGCTTTTATTTTCGCAGGATCAACCTCGATGCCTCTTTCGCTCACGAAAAACCCCAGTAGTTTTCTGGACCGTACTCCGAAAGTACACTTGTTAGGATTCAGCCTCAACCTGAACTTCCTAAGCCTCTCAAAAAGCTTCAGCAAATTGACCAAATGTCCTTCCTCCGTTTGGGACTTTGCAATCATGTCATCAACATAGACTTCAATCTCATGATGAATCATGTCATGAAACAAAGTGACCATTGCTCTTTGGTAAGTAGCCCCTGCGTTCTTCAGACCGAAAGGCATTACCTTGTAGCAAAATGTTCCCCAGGGAGTGATAAACGTAGTTTTCTCCATGTCCTCCGGCGCCATCTTGATCTGATTGTAACCGGAGAAGCCATCCATGAACGAAAATACAGAGAACTGAGCTGTATTGTCGACCAACACATCAATATGAGGCAGCAGGAAATCATCTTTAGGGCTCGCCCTATTCAAATCCCGATAATCGACGCACATGCGTACCTTACCGTCCTTCTTCGGTACAGGCACTATGTTGGCGACCCACGGAGGGTAAGTAGTGACTGCTAAGAAGCCAGCATCAAGCTGGTTCTGCACTTCTTCTTTGATCTTAACGGCCATATCTGGTCATGTCCTCCTAAGCTTCTGCTTAACGGGAGGACAATCTTCTCGCAACGGCAAGTGGTGGACCACAATGTCAGTGTCATGTCCGGGCATATCTTCGTATGACCAAGCAAAGACGTCACTATACTCTCTCAGCATCTCGACCAGTCTCTGCTTGACATCACTCTGCAATGCAGCCCCTATCTTAACGTTTCTGACGAGTTCTTTAGAACCCAGATTCACGATCTCGATCTCCTCTTCATGAGGCAGAATAACTTTCTCTTCTTGTTTCAACAAGCGGGCCAACTCTTCAGGAAGTTCTTCGTCTTCATCAATCTCTTCTTCGGCTTGATAGATCGGGCAATCGAAGTCGAAGTGATCCGTAGAAGGTCCAGAGTCGATGTCATATATTATGTGGATCCTGCAATAACAAGGGTTAAGCTTAAAACAAGGATATGCAGGTTAGCACAAACCCCATTGCCATTTTATTGTTTTTCAAAACAAATATAAAACAGGAATAACAGAGATCACAATATTTGAATACGAAGAAAACGCCTTTGATTTATTAACAAAATGCATGTACATAATCCAACAAGGCCCTGACAATAAAACCACTATTCCCCGGGTAGGACATAGGGTTGTACAATGATTGGAAAAAGTAAATCATTACTCTTCGCTTGTCATCTGGATGATATCCTTGACGGACCAGTTGGTAAGGCCCTCGCCTGGATTGCTTGGCTGAATCCAAGAGTCGAGGTCACAGTCGCTATCTCCGCTGTCTTCAGACACTGCATTGATGCTTTCGAAAATCACTCTGCCACTGGTAAACTGGATCGACCCCTTACCTCGCGACACACTGCTAGAAGAAGAAGAAGCTTCAGCTCCAGGAGAATATCCCAACCCAAACTTATCTTGCTTGTTAGGTATCTCCAAAATTCGCCCCCAGCCTGGGGTAGATCCGGCTTGGACAACGACCCGAGCTTCCTTGAATGAGGAGAGAGTCATCTCTGGCTTCTCAGTGACTATAGGAGCTACGTCCTTCACTTTAACGGCTTCGAACGCTTGGCATAGAGTTTCGTGGATTTCCCCATCCATTTCAACATACTTGAAGGACGACAAATGGCTCACCATTATGTCTTCCTCGCCACAAACGGTCACAATGCTGCCTCCGACAGCATACTTGAGTTTCTGGTGCAACGTGGAGGTCACAGCACCTGCAGAATGGATCCATGGCCGGCCCAAGAGACAGCTGTAGGCAGGCATGATGTCCATAATATAAAAGAACGCATCGTTCCGGTCCGACTTGAATTGGCAGGGTCACCTCCCCGAAAATATGACGTTTGGTTCCATCGAACGCCTTCACAACCAGATCACTGGGCGTGCAAATCACTCCTCGAGTATCCAACTTCATTAATTCCTTCTTCGGAAGAACATTGAGTGACGACCACGTGTCCACCAACACGTGAGACATAATCGTTCCCCTACACTCTATCGAGATGTGCAGGGCGCTATTGTGGTTCCTCCCTTTCGGCGTCATCTCTAGGTCAGTGAACCCTAGCCCATTTCCCGCATTCACGTGGGCTACGACTTCTTCCAATTGATTTACCGATATTTCTTGCGGTACATATGCGGCGTTCAACACCTTCAGCAGTGCGTTGCGGTGTGCCTCAGAACACAGCAACAAGTTCAGGATGGAAATTTTCGAGGGCGTCTGATGGAGATGATCCACAATCTTGTAGTCACTCTTTTTAATCAACCGCATAAACTCCTCGGCATCTTTAACAAGTAAGCCTTTTTCTTCCCCACGCGGGATCTCTTCGACGAATTTACTTTTACCTTTATCAGTTGCGTCAGCTCTGACCGCTTTATCCGCCACGACCTCAGGTGGTGCAAACACTCTTCCGCTGCGAGTAATACCACTGATTCCCGCAAGGTTCCCCACAGACGACCCAAACGGTTCCAGCTCAAACTTCTGTCCGTTGCAGTAGACTTCAGCCCCATAATGCCATGGGACGGCATTAGTGCTTTCGAAGGGTATCGGCCCAGCTTTGGTGATAGTAATTGTAGGCGGTCTGGGCGCAGAAATAGTTATAGTCTTGCGAGGGATGGTGATGGTGGCGACCTCATCATCTTGCTTCAGCACTACTTCCCCTGATCCACATTCGGCCCTCCGGCTAAACTGTAAAATCCCTTCAGTCATCAGACTTTGAATTCCTTCTACCAACTGTTCACATCCATCAGGACTAGTAGCGCAGTCCATGCACAGCTCTCCGCATCCTGGAAACAAACCTTTTTTCATCAGCTTAGCTTTAACGAAGCTAAGCGGCGTCTTCAGATCTCTGACGTCAGTCAACAAATCCAAACTCTTGTCTTCGATAATGGCGTTCACTCCACCTCCCCTATGATTCGGCATAGGGTTCTTCGTGACATTTGGCACATTATCCGAGAAGTTGATGATCTTAGCATCCACCATGTCCTGCACCTTATGCTTGAAGGATTTGCAGTTCTCTATTGTGTGGCCTGGTGCCCCTGAGTGAAACTTACAAGTTGCATTCGCGTCATAACCTAGCGGAGGTGCCCCTGTCAAGGGAGCCAGCGTTCTCTTCTAGATCAACTGTAGCTGGAGCAGAGTCTGTAATAGTTGCGCGTACGACATGGGCGGTGTCTCGTGGTGACGGCTCGACAGAGGTGCCCGATTCTGATACTTTCTGTACCCCTGTTGATTCGGTTGCTGCTGCTGCTGTGGCTGTTGAACTGTCGGGATAGTTATGCTGGCCACCTGTTGGTGAAGGCCTTTGCCCTTCCTTCGAGCGTTGGTCACGACGCTCGTTTCTCCTTCCCGTCTTTTGCCACCATAAGGTTTCTTTCCGCCTCCTCCAGCTGAGGATGAATCACCTTGAATTTTCCCCAGTTTGATCCCATTTTCAATGTGCTCACCCGTGATAATGAGATCTGAGAAGGTTCCAGACATACCGCTGACCAACTTCTCATAGTAAACCCCTGGGAGGGTAGCTACAAACATCTGCACAAGCTCACGCTCAACCATCGGCGGCTGAACCCTGGCTGCCAATTCACGCCACCGCTGGGCGTATTCCTTGAACCCTTCGTTGTTCCTTTGCGACAGATTCTGCAGCTGGACCCGGTTTGGAGCCAAGTCGCTATTGTATTGGTAGTGGTGCACAAATGCTACAGCAAGGTCCTTCCACGTGCATACACTGGTAGGTTCCAGACTCATGTACCATTCGAGGGAGGGTCCGGACAGACTGTCCTGAAAGAAGTGCATCAGCAACTTCGCGTCATCAGAATGAGCTGACATTTTTCTGTAATACGATCTCAAGTGGATGCGAGGGCAAGTGGTGCCCTTATACTTCTCAAAGTCAGGTACCTTGAACTTGGGAGGCACCTTGAAATCAGCAATCAGTCCCAACTTGGACATATCAACGCCCAGGGTGTTCTGATTCTCGATATTTGTCATCTTATCCTCGAGTGCTTTGAACCTTAGACGTGCTTCAGCATTCAGCTCTCCTTCAGCACCTCTCTGAGAGAACACATCGTCTTGACGATCTTCTAGCCATGGTTGAGGCCCAAACAGATTCCCAATACCTGCATTGCCGTTGCCCAACCCAACATTGACATTAGCTTCAAGACTCCCATTACCGACGCCTGTCGTATTGCCGTTGAGTCCCATGTTAGCTATCACATTGCCGTTGGCACTGCCATTTCCCCTGGTCACGGGGACGCCATTCTGCGGAGTTTCAACTGGTGGAGGGGTAGGCACGGTCCCTCCATGGAGTACGCCGTTACTATCGACCCTTGAAATCAGAGGCTGGACCAAGGTTCTGAGCTGATCCTGGCCATTGGCGACCGCTTGCATGAGCTCCATGAAGCGGTCCATTCTTTCGCGGAGTTCCTGAACATCAGTTTGTACTTGCTCCATGATTCTGGTTTGATTTGCTCTGGTCGGATAGCGGTGAATAGGTCTCTGATCAATCCTGGAACAACCTGAAACAACCTGGGAACACAAAAGGGTTAGGAAAAAACGACAAAGTGCTCGTTATGCAAATGCTTCATGCAAATGCAAACGTGTGTCTGTGCGTTAGGGAGATCTCCCCCGATCCTAGTGCCTGAGTGCCAGTGCTGCTAATAAGAAGTCCGAGTCCAGTCATGGAAATAACAATCTCATATATAAAGAAAGCCCATCAAGGTAGTACACAACATCAGTGAGTACAAGATGAATCAATAGCATGACCTCGACCAACAAGCCTGGTGATGGTCATCATACAACAATGATCAAGACAAAAGGAATACAAGCAGTCAAGTACGGCCACGGGCGCGAAACTCTTCTAACAACCCCTTCGTTTCTGGATGATCAGGCAGAGTGAGTAACCGTTCGACGAGTAATTCCCTCTGCATAATGGTATATTGAAGACCTTCGACCGAATCTTCCCATGCTCCTTCGCCGAAACAATCTTCTAGCTTCCGCCTCTTGGATTCAAACGTCAGTTTGTGCTCCTTCAGGTTAGCAAGAGCTTTGTTGAGCTGGCCTTCGGCGGCATATCTGTGAGCGGTTTCTTCATCAAACCTCTTCTCACTAGCCTTCACCTGGGCTTTCAGCTCGGAAATCTGTTGCATCAGCTTGTCCTCCCGCTCCTTCCTGGTGGCTAGGGAGGCCTTCCAGTGCTGGTTGAACTTGGATATCCTCCGATATGCTTCGTCCAAGTGCTGCTTCTTCGTGGCCAGTACATCGTTGACAACTTTGAAGTCTTGACCCATGCGCTCACGCTCGGCTATCTGCTTAGTCAAATCTGTCCCCAACTGGTTCACCAGCTCGGTCTGCCTCTTGAAGGAATGAATGGCTTCGTTTCTCTCGCTTCTGAGCTGAGCCAATTCTTTCTCCAGTTCTTCATTTGCCCGCTTCAATTCATCTCTCTCAGCTAACACCTGATTATGTTGCTGAATGGGCACGGTAGTAGGCTCTCCAATCATCGGAGGGCTTTTTGGCTTGGCATGAGGAAACGGCATCCCTATAGCATCTGCTCTGGCTCTGATCCAAGTCACATACGGAGGGTAGGCTTGATTATTGCTTCTCCCTAGCAATGGTTTTCCCCTCTTACTGATGCCATTCCAAGCGCGCTGAAGCTTAGATAACAGATCCCCCTCTAGAAGACCAGTGAGGTACAGAGATTCCTGCACCTCTTCATCCTTCGGCGGAGCTCTTAAAGCATAAGCAAACTGTCGGACCAGCAAAGACGGATTATAGTTTATACAGCCTTTCCTGCCTATCAAAGGCACGTTCGAAAACCCGCTGCAGCTGAAGATAATCTCGGTACCCAACCTATCTCTGTCAAACCAGTCAATATCCTCCGCTGATAGACTCATCAACCGCTCGGACCACTCAGCTGTGGCTGCAGACGAAACAAAGGGACCCCTCTTGGGTAGGTGGCTATTAAGCCATCTACAAAGTAGGGGTACACAGCACGAGACATTCTTGCCTCTTCTGTTCTCGTTTTTGTAGTGGACGGAATGGTAAACATCTCCTATCAAGGTAGGGACTGGATTCCCTGATGCAAAGATGTGAAATGCGTCGAGGTCTACGAAATCGGGCATATTGGGGAACAGAATGATGCCATATATGCATAGGGCGAGAATGGCGTTGAATACGACCCAACATCCGTCTTTGGCGCACTGCTGAGCCTTTCCCACTAAGAACTGCAAGGAGAAACCGGGAACCTTGTTCCAACTAGACAAAACCAACTCGGAGGCATCCAGATGAAGTGAAGGAGCTAGACTAGCCAGATCAGGCTCAACGTCCATATGAACAAAAGGCATCTGCCTCTTGATAGGCACACCTAACAAATCAGCATATTCCTCTAGCGTGGGTGCGAGAATAAAATCCTGGAAAGTGAAGCATCTCAACGGAGGATCGTAGAACTGCAGCAGAGCGTGCAACCCATTCAACTCGAACGCAGAAGGTTTACGAACCAAACTGAGCAATTTTCCGTAAGATTTTCTGAACTCATCTCTCACAGAATCATCTGCTAAAGCAATCAAACCAGTCAGCTGAACCACATCAGGGGCAGGGAGCTTGTAAGCCATGATCTTCCTCAGAGAACCCATAACAATACAATAGGAGGCAAGAAATCCTGGATCGGGGAAAACGGTACCTGCAACACAGACACACGTTAATGAAATGCAAATGAATATGCAAAGCAATGTAAAATGCAATCATGAGGCAGGAGATCAAGGCAACTGCGCTGTGGAGATTCTGCATCAACAAAACCATAATCTTGCTCTATCAAGAACAACCACTATATCTGATAATAAGGAAAACCCTGGTGTCGGACCACAAACTCTGCTCTGTCAAGAACACAAATATGATAATAAGGACCCCTGATACAGGACCAAAAATCTGCTCTGTCAAGAACAACCATCTGATGATGAGATCCTCAGACCCCAGTCATAAACCTGCTCTGTCAAGAACAAGTACTCATCTGAATATAAGGTCCTCTGTGTTGCACCCTAATTTTTGACCGTAAGATCCCACCTCTTTTCGCGCGTTTTCTATTGTTATTTAAATTTATTTTAATACTTGTGCTTTTTAAGGCTGACCAAGTTGTGCGTATCTTCATCGTTTTAAGTGGACCATCATTCATTCCCACAATTTCAAGACAAGGTCATCTAGGAAAGATTCGGGTTGAGTCTGGAGTTTTTGGTACCTCTTAAAAGCTTTGACGTACTCGTGAAGAGAAATGGATGTTCCTTAGGGATAAACCTAGTCATTTGGACTTGGTTGTTTTTGGTTTCATGGCAAGAAGAATTTCAAGTGAAAACTCTCAAGACGTGGGTCACGTTTTAAAAGAAGTTCGATCTCCCTTGATGCTCCGAAATGTTAATGATTAAGTTTGGTTTGAACTTAAGCGCCAAATCCTCAAGTAAGGTTCAGGATCTATTTTTTTATTTGTGGAGGTTGGAATTTAATCCAAGATTCATGTCCGGAATACTATTTCCAAAGGAGTGGTTTGGGCCTCAGGCGATTTGATCTCATTTGAATTACCCGCCATACAGAGACGGCTTCAAGGTTGCGCATTAAGTTTGGATTTAAAGACCTGATTTGGAAGTCAAAGTCACAAGAAGCCTATTATGATTAGCCTATTATGATTCACCTGTTATGATTCACGAGGATATGGGTGTGACTCCATTACTTTGTGTAAGCACGTCATGCATTCTTTCTATTTACTAAACAACTAATGTACAAAGTGGTACCAAAATTACAATAACAACTGAGGTGCATTAGTTCTCAAACACAACACATATTCAAGACTTCAGTCATTAATACAACTTAAGTACTTAAAGTGCAACAGGCAACAACACCCCAAATGCAACCGTACACTGTGGAAGATCAACGTGTAAGCCTCCATCAGTACTCTCCTGCTTTGTAGCCCCCTCCCAAGCAAAGCTCCACACGGCACTCACGTCGGTAGTTTCAAAGCAACCGATACGACACGCCTTAGCGTTACAGAAAGGATAATTAGCCCGGAGAAGAGGGGCACGGTCACGGAAAACGCGGTATCTTCGGTAGCTATAGGAATGGTTTCACCTGCTACCACTGGCATACCCTGCGTAAAATTTGCATGAGCAACCATACATCAAATTATGCTTGCAGCTAATGATCAGTAATAAAGGACAAGGATGTTTTTAGAAGACGGCGTCACCTTCTCCTGCTCATAACCAGAAACTGTGCAATCAATAGTTTATATTCCGTCACAGGAAATCATGAGGAGTTCGCGAAAGATGGACGAAGTTGGCAACACCGAAAGAAGCACGGCTCACTGAAGATTGGTCCTGAGATGGATTGGCAGGTCATGACTTCCCTGCACCAGTAGGATGTGTATTCAATATTACTTTTAAATGTATACAAATCATTCTTGGGGAAACCATAGCAGATGTTGCTAACTTACCTCCAGGAATATGTCAAGATCAGTTGCGTCACTAAGTCCTGTTTGCCCCTGCAAACCAGCTCGCATCTGCGGCAACCCACTCATGTTTCTCCCCAGATTGAAAACACTGTCATTACCACTACATTATGCTGCCCTGTGTCAAAGGTCAGAGCTTAAGGTGCTAACTGCGGTTGCAATTGGAGATAACGCCTGCAAGACAATAGCAGAACCACGTAAAAATGTTGCAATGGCATTGATGTCGATACCGTTATTTGATCAACTTCTACGGTCTTAAGGATGGAAAAGGGATTAGGATACCTCTGAGAATCCGATGCGTGTGTGAGCTCCCAAGTATTACCCACGTTAATAACAAGATTGTATTGCCGTTGTCAGGACGTTGGTAGCGGAATTGTTCAAGAACTTGAATTAAGGCAGCCCCATATGGATAACTTTCCCAGGGGAGGTTCGACGCTCCATATATCCTGAAACTCTGTTTGAGTTTGTTGCGTTAAAATTGTTGCAAACATTAGTAAGTTGAAGAGAACATAGAAACTGGCGGCGCACCTGCATACAATTATCAGCATTGGTTAAACATCATGAAACACAGTCAGTACCATGAATTACACTCCAACAAGAAGCGTGACAGGCCTTTAAATAGGTGGAGACTTACATCAGTTACTTGAAGCTTTGACATACGTCCTGATTGGTCTCAGGGCCTTTCTTTTCGTCTTGATACCGAAGGCTTAGGGGTCGTCGAAGGAACGTCACCACGGTCCTTTATTAGCAACCTTCAACCTCAATGAAGATTGATGCCTCTTTGAGGATCCGTGCTGAAGCTGAAATTGCAGATAAGAGTCATCAAGCGGAAACAAGAGTTGGAATGATTCAATAGCAGCAATATCGCACCAGTACACTCGAGCCATCCGACTTGCAGCGCCACACTCATTAAGGCTGCATCTGATAAAGACTCTTGAGAGACTTGTGCACGTACGTATCAACTTGTAGGTGGGCAATTTCAGATTAACTCATCTACTGTCCGATAACTCGGAGGCACTTTCGGTCAGCACTCGAAGCTTCCATTACCTGCAATAACAGCGTGAAACATCAACCAACCATTGGGAATAAAACTCTAATTTTGTTTCCAATATAAGGTTGAATAAGTTTAATTCAAGAAGAAAACCAAAAAGGTTGACATCTGTTGTAGGAAGGCTGGTACATGTATGTTATTTGCCTACATTGCAACAAGAGACTTAGTGAATCAAGTAACAATGGAACTACGCACCTAAGAAAGAAAATGGTACTGCCAGCCTAGCAAATATTAGTTTTGATGGAGGACAGAGGAAAGAAAACTCACTCATACGCATTGTTACAAACTCGCGTAAACCAAGCGCAACAACAAGATTGTTGTCCCTCCGTACTTTGAAACATCAACAACTATATTCCAGAATCATGATTTTACTCAAGATATTGTGAGGCCAAGCTGTGTTCCCTGCAAGACCAATTGCACAATGAAAGCCTTCAAAGAAATTAGAGAAAGTGGTCGCAGACATCACTTTTTGAATCGAGTGAACAACAAAGTAATATCAGGACCGAAGCTTACCATCCAAAGGTCATCAAAGTCCACCAGCAACATCCTTGGGCTGTCAATCTCCCTGAGCCCAACTCCTATTCGCACCTGCCAAGACAACGATCGTAATTAGCATTTGGGGAAAGGGGAATATTCCACTGAGATTCAAAATATCCGAATTCAAAATCAGAACAATTATTGAAATTGATACACTCAGATCAAAGATTGAGATTCCATTAAGCGAAATTGGAACGAAAAAGGAAACATTTCAAAGACTGTCTACACGAGAAAGGAAGATCCAATCACGATTTTAAGGCAGCAATCAATTCTCAAATCAGAGCTTAGAGCCTATATAAGAAGATCAAAGCAAAAGTGGGAAGGGGGACGCGAGTCGAAAACACACAAATCCCAAATCAACCCTAAATTCACAAACAGAAAGGGGAACTTATCCTTTTTGAGTTTCATCGTGGAAAACCCCTCGCGAACCATCATCCACCGCCGGTGAAGTCTCTATCGCCGTTACTGCAGCCGCCGTCAACCGTGACCTTCCCCGAAAGCTCCGATCTAAACCCCGCAAGAAATCAACACGCGGTAAGGTTTTTGTTACCATCACTAACATTGTTTGATTATCCTGGTTTGTGTTTCAGTCAAAAAAAACGAGAGAGAGATCGAAGTCCGTGGAATGGAGATCAAATGAATCAAGACGAAGAAGAGAAAGGGAGAGGCGCGATCGCGGCGGAGAAGGATTCAGGGGGGAATTAGGGTTTTCTGTGTCGTTGTTGTTTTTTTAATTTTTTTAAATTGTAATCCAATGATAAACACACACACGCCACTAAACACACACTACACTTAAACCACCGTTAAATTTTGTTAAAATAACCATAATTCAATTTTAAAAACAAATAAATTAATTAACCTTTATTAATTTAAACTTAATAACCTTTTTTTATTATTAAAATAATAACTCAATTTTTATCTTTATTGTAACCAACCTTTTATTAAAAATAATTAGTAACTTTTTATTTAAAACTCATTATTCTATTAAATCTGCTTTTTAATAAAGATCAAACTATTTTTATAATTAGCTTTTTTTTTGGTGATGATCATTTAAAACTTTTTTTTTCTAATTAAATTTAAACTCTAATTATACACTTCTTTTCGCATAATAATAAAATTTAATCTCACCATTAACTCAACTTTTTTTCAATCTCATCAAAAAATATTAACTTTTTCTTAAAATCAACTTAATCCCATCTAAAATAAGTCTCCACTCAACTTTTTTTCTCCAAAATCAAATCAACTTTTTATTCAAACCAAAACAAGTCAAACAGTTAAAATCAATCAACCGCGTAAACATGCAAATCAATCTCACTTCACGACACTTGCACCTACACTTAGCGCTTTCATGCGTATGTATCGTCTTATCTTTATCTGTTGTTATTTTATTCACAATGCACACATACTCACTCAGCGCTTTCATGCGTGTGTATGGTTTATCTTTCTGCAATTTACATTATCGCAATTCATCTACATTATCATTTATATCCATGCATCGCATCCCGTCCAAAGGAAAAACCTACACATGACCTAACACTTGTGTGTAGTTGCACATCATATGCACCATATTCCCTTCGATCCTTGCTTCTTCAAGTTGATCACTTAGGATAGGACCTACCCTATAGGAAGGACCTTGTCTTTATTTTTCTACAACATAGAAACAACACAATCATCAACAATACAACTTTTTTCAAACACATTTAGAGAATAGATGTTAATCATCTTAAGCGAGATATAATCTCCACCCCACAAACAATACAATCAAACATGTAGGGACTTTGCCTTAAGAGCGATAAAGGCATGCTTGGCGACCATCCGAGTATGTAAGACCTTTTCAAAGACCATTTCCTACAACCCTTTTCTTTACATTTGTGGTGGTTACATCTCCCTTAACATGAAGACTCATCTCTTCTCCTAAACCCAATCAAATCAACTACCCTAAACCCGTAGGAACTTTGACCACAGTCAAAGAGCTCCTCTAACCCTTTAGGGTGAACTACAACATACTCTAATTCCACTCCCGTAAGGATATGTAGGCACAAGGTGCGATACCTTATCGAGTATACTTAGATATAAACCCCTAGGGTCTTTTATCCTTTAAGCAGATAAACACTTAGCAATAAACAGACATAAAACAAGAGGTTCCTGTAGAGTACTACAGAAACTTAGGATGCTAGTCCCTTCCCTAAGTTTAACCAACCCTCGAACCTAAACAAACTAGCTTGCATTTGCATTGCATTGCGGGAATTTCGATCTTTATCCCTTCCTTTGGACAAATCAAAGTTCGGTTGCAAAATGAATTAAAGATTCAAACTAATCAATAGTTTGGTATCCGATTTTCACCGCGACACTCTGATACAGGACCAAAAATCTTCTCTGTCAAGAACAACTATCTGATGATGAGAAACTACGGTACCAACAAAACTGATTCACTATCAAGAAAACCAGGTAGTCTGGAGGTCAAAGTTTCCTGCAACAAACCCAACCCTGCTCACAGGTATGGACCTAAACTGGCTCAAGTTCGGCATCCTATGCGTTCATCAGCGTCACAGACATTCAAAAAGGGTGATACGATACCTAGAAGGTGTGGCATCACCAGCTCATGAAGCGGCCTCACTCGGCTGAATCACAAATGATCGGTCCCCAGAGTCGACAATCCTCCAAACCAACAACCCCCTCAACCCAAAGGGTTGAAAAAGAAGTCAACCGGGAGAACCTCATCTGAGCGTGGATTTCATGAGACACTAGTGCCTGCCAAGCAAGCACGTGCCCACTAATTTCCACAACTAATGCTAAGTACACTCAAGCCTGGGTCTGGCTTCTCACTCATCAGAATGCCCCTCCCACAACAGTACAAATAATCATATCATACTGAAAATAAAGTGCGGGAAGTAAAGTGCGATAAATAAACACAACCCAACAAGTAATCATACAAGCGCTAGGATTGACTCTCGCAGGGGACGTTGGATCCCCAAACTGACTCGCATACGGGACGTTGGATCCCAGGAAACTATCAAGTCCCTAGCAGAGTCGCCAGCTATCGCTTCCGCGAAAATAAGGTGCTGGCAAAACAGAAGAGTCGCCACCTTTCGTTATTTATCCCTCAGAACGGGAAAGGAAACGATCGGAAAAACCTGACGAAAAAGGAATAAGACAAGGTCATCGCAACCGTTGTCTGGGTTCGGGAGTCGGTTATGCAAGGGGAAGGTATTAGCACCCCTCACGTCCATCGTACTCGATGGGATCCACGCTTGTTGTGTTTACTGGACGAGTTGGTTTACCTATCTACCTATCAAGGCTGGCTTGAACAGAAAAGTGACTCGGCAAAGCGTCGCACTTTATGCCTACGTATTCCCATCAGAGAATGAGAAATCAGAGTCAGTGTAGTTCGACTAACTACGAGTTACGGGAAAGGTGGCTCGCCAATACGTCAGTATTGTGCCTACGTACTCTCAACAGGTATGAGAGACCAGAGCTTACGTAGTTCGGGATAATACGGATTACGGGAATTCAGGTTCATCTATTTTATCGAGTAGAGTTAAACAGCAGTTCCGACAGTTAGGGACAAAGCCTGTTTGCGTTGGTGTTGAAGCTTAACGACACTCTTTTCTTCAGAAAAGTTTTCCTTTGAATTATGGGCCCACGGGGCAAAAGGTTTGAAGTTTGTTTTCCGTCTTTTACGAAAGAACTGTTTTTTATGTTTGTTTGCAATTTCAATCGCACTAAAGACTATGACCTGAGAGTGAATGCGTCGCATGTCACCCAAAGGGTGCCATACTAAACATCCAGACTGTGGAAAAGAAACTCTCCCACAATCCTTTCTCAGATAGCTTAAGGCTCGTAACGTACGAAAGAAATCATTCATGATTACTGTATCTTAAGCTATTTTGAGATGAGAAGAGAACAGGCTCAACTAAAGGGAGACTATCAAGTCCTACTGTTGTCATGCCAAGGATTCATCCTATGGTTGAGGTTTAAAACACGGAACTCCTAGAAGTTATCATGCATAGGTTTCAACCTAAAGTTCTAATCATCACTTCCTTATCAAAGGATGTGAGATTCCTAAGGGATCATATCAATGATAAACAGAAACAGAGAAAGCATCAGCTTAAACAGTAAACAAATAAGCGACTGTAAAATGCATGCAATGCAAGTGAGGGAGGAAATATGTGTGGGGCATCAGCCTCCACAAGCTCATCTCAACCTCAAGCCAAATATGAATAACTGCAATCATACAACAATAATAACAACATGCTATCAAGCAGAACATAAGAGACTGCAATCATACAGTAGAAAATAAAATGCTGTCAAGCAAAAACAAACCACATGGGCAAGGGAGCAGGGCTCTACCGAATACCCGCAAGCAAAGCCATACAGTAACAATACAAGCATAGGGAGCAACTCAACCTCTAGTGCAATCATGCTCCTAGTTAAAGTCAGTCTAATCATGGACTTATTCTAATGCATCAAGCAAGTCAAACAAGACACATCAATACAGCCAAACAGACAATAAAGCAGATCAACAACTCTCTCTCAATTCCAAGCTTCAGCTCTTCTAACAGCAACCCAGTCTTCATACCTCAACCACCCTTCAAGGCTATCAGCTTCACTGGCAAGTATCAACTTGCTTCTCCAGGTTTCAACCCATCAACATAAGTTTCAACTTATCCTTCTTCTCCAAGCTTCAGCTCCTCAGTCAATTCCACCTTCAGGCTTCACTCTTAACTACAAGTATCAACTTGATTCCTTCAGGTTCTCAAATGCATCAGTGTAAGTGTCAACTTCCTTTAGTCCTCAAGCCTCAGCTCTACTCTCAATCTCAATTGAATCCTCTTCATAAGTATCAAATTAGTCTTCAAGCTTCAACTCTCTTTGCCTTACCAGTGTCAACTAGCTTCTCTCCACCTACAAGCTTCAGCTTCTCAGAGTAGTCTTCAATCACATGAAAGTGTCACCTTTACTATTCACTTTTGTTTCTTAAGCCTCAGCTCTTTACTCACTCTTCATTGGATCTTCAAGTATCAACTTGCTTCTCCAGGTTTCCACCCATCAACATAAGTCTCAACTTATCCTCCTTCTTCAAGCTTCAGCTGCAGTGGCAATGCTCAAGGAATCATCATCTTCCTCACTCTTCAGTGAAGTCTTCATCTTCAAACTCAAGTCCAACACCTTCCAAGATACTCAAACCAAAAGAAATCACTTAACTGGATAAGCTAGGATATTAAACTGCTTATTGACCACCAAAGGAAGCCTATAAGGGTTTAACATCAGAAGAATGGTTCCCTCAAAAGTTCTACTTCATAGGTACCATCACTTATCTCTCCAAAGGAGGGAGGTGAATACCATGGAAGGACTTTTAATCATTGGGAGGAATGGAAGCACAAGATGCTTTCCATGTTTGTGAAAGAAATCATTCTAACTACAAGGCTCTCCCTATGTCCTATCTCCTAATCTTCATCAGACACCTTCAGGCACCCACAAAATCCAAAGCTTCAAGCAACCTCAAGAAACTTCAAGCATCCTCACCTTGTCTTCAACTTGTCTTCAATCTCAACCAAAGGCAAACCAAGCACAAACCCTAATCTAAGGGAACTAGAGAAGTTAAACTAGTTGAATTAGTAAATTAGGATCACCTAAAACCTAGCACTAAAGTTAGTCCTAACTAAAATACTAAAATCAATTGTAAAATCCTACAAAAATATCTATGGGAACCTAGGTCAATCATGACTCTACCACATTAGTTTCAAAGATCAAACCATCAAATTAGACCTAGAACTAAATCCTACATTCTAAGGTATCAACCTAAAACCCTAAAAAGGAAGCATCTAAACATCAATCTAGAAGGCATACCTATTTTCATCACAAAAATGTGAGAAAATTACTATGGGATCATACATGTCTAACCTAATCACACACAAAAACATAGGCCAAGAATCATCACTATGAGATCAAACAAAATTCTACAAAAAATATGCATCAAACATAAACATTTTAATATCAATTAAAATACAAAATTCCAATTAAATCAGAAATTATATGAAATGAAAATATTTTTTCTCTAAAAAAAAGTAGACTCAATCATGAGTAATATGCAAAAAGAATGGATTTAATTGGGTTAATATTCAATTAGTTATGAATTTTACAAAAATCATGAATTAAATGGAAATTAAATGAAAATAAAATAAAAATAATGAAGCGCGCGGTGTAAAAAGCAATCAGATTCAGTTCAAAACATGGGTTGGGCTTGCTGGGGGGTGTGGATAACACTCAGATTATTAAGCCCAAGGCATCAAATAAATGAAACGCATCGTTTCATCAGAAACTCTTCACAACTCAGCTTTAAAACACAGCCCTTGGATCTTCTCCCAATCAATGGTCAAAACATGATCTGATGGTGAGAACTTCATCTTCTCCAATTCAAACGCCTGAGCTTCGCGCCCAGCTCCGGCCACCGCCGGTGGAGCTCCGATCGTCCCCTTCAACCCTATTTCTTCCTAGAGGCCTCCAATCCAATAGGTCAAAACATGAAACACACTCCAAATCTTGCCATGAACTCAATCATGCCATCAGTTTCTTCTGAAACCTCAAGAATCATCATCTCCCAATCTCAACCGAAAATGGTGATTCACTTAATTTGTCTCTAATTCAACAATTAACCATCTGAAAACCATCCTAGGCCATTCTACAACTAATCTAGCACCCTAATTCAACCTAATTCTACCTAAATCATGCTATGAGAAGAAGATTACAAACCTGGAAATTCTTGAATAACAGATGCACGAAATCTCCACTTCAAACTCTCAAATCTTCTGGACACGATCACTGAACCTCCTCCTTGCTTCTGTATGCAAAAGATTCAATGTAGAGTGCTTCAATCTTGAAACACGATGAAGAATTGCAGGTGCTGAAAATCACTTGCTCCCACACGATCTAGCCACCAATCCTTCTTGGAAATGATCTGGAATCAATCCTTGATACTCATGGAAGAAGAATCAATCAAGAAAATGGAAGGAAATGAAGGAAATGAAGGAAATTGATGAAACTGATTTCAATTGCAATCTATGAAAACTCAATTCCAAACTATGCTCAAACCTTCAATGATCACCAACCCCTGCCATGAATTCATTCTACTCAATATATAGATGAAGTTTGGATGATCTAGAACCCTCTAGACCCTTCCAATGAGATTTTACACATCTCATGTCATGAGATTTTGAATCACTTATCATGCCATGCTCAATTCTGTTTGCAGCTTGAAATTCATCTCAATCTCCTTCAATTTCTCCCCTAGTGACAATTTGGAAGGGTTTAGCTTGCCAAGTTCCTTGCCCATGCCTCAATTTTAAGTTATGCATATGTTACTTAATATGCAAGCAAGTGTTTTTCAAAGCAAGTCCATGATTTAGACCTCAAATCAAAAATGTGGCTAAACCATTGTCTTTAAAATGTTTTCTAGAGTCAAAATGATATATTACATGCCATGGTTTGGATGTGTAGGTTGAAAATTTCAATTTCCAACTTTGGTTTATTTAACTTATGCCTTCATTTTAGGTCATTTTTGCAACTTTGAGCTACAAGCCTTTCCACCATCTCATGACCTCCTCACTAGCCTTAAAACATCATTTTGAACAAGTTTGATGTTGAAGATTTTTCCATTTGAAGCTTGGAAATAGGAGTTATGGCTTTATGGTTGAAATGACCTGTAATCTCCAAATGACCAAAATGCCCTTGACTTGTCAAAGCCATAACTTGAGTTCTCCAAATCCTATCAAGGACTTCTAGTACTCTCTAGACAGCTAAGAAGATAAGGAACAACATTCATGTTGACCAAAAGTTCATAGGAATCATCCTTCTTGGGCAAAAGTTTGATGCAAGTTGGGTGACTTTCAAGGCCCCAGATTCACATACCTCAGATGACCTGTAACTTGTCAAAGTCATAACTTGAGTTCTACAAACCCTATCAAGGACTTCTAATACTCAAATTAAATCTAAGAACAAGCTCTACAACATTCATGTTGGGGGAAAGATGAGATGACAATCACATCTTGAGCTAAACTGCCTTGAAGATAGGGGTCAAACTAGGGGATTTTACACTGTCAAGCCTTAGAAACCCTAGCTGGAAACTTCTCAAACCCTTCAATCATGATGAGTTGACCTTGGAATCATCTTTATAACATATCTATGTATCAACCCATGATAACATGGCTCTTGAGTTAGGTCTCAACCCTCTCCAAATCATAAGTTGACCTAGGGTTGACCCAGTCAAACCCTAATTATACCACTCATGGCTGAGTCTTCTTAATCTTGCACAATGACCTATCTAGGCTTTATGATGGCTCTCAAGACATCTCATGAGCTCTCTCAAGACCTCAAGTCCACATTCTTGGCTTCAAAATCATTTGAGGAGCTCCCACAACTCTCAAGTTAGGAGGTACACAACCTTGGTTTCAACCAATCTCTTTGAGGATCTTTTAACTTCTCTGACAAGGATATCAACCCTTGAACACTTGAATAAGCTTCTTGGCTAGCTTCATAGTCTTGTATAGCTCTTGATTGGTAGTCATACCTCTTGATCTCCTGCATACATGTCAATGAAATGCAAATGATAATGCTAATGTGAATGAAATGAAACACAAGCTAGGTAAAGAAGAGTTGGTCAAATTTTGGGGTGCAACAATGGGTTTGTAGTGATCACACAGGCCCATGTTAGCTGCATTGTATGATTTCAAATTTTTGGCCAAAAATTCCACTTGCACACCACACACGGGTTAGGCATTATTCAACCAACATTGGGTCAGCAAAATGACATTTGGAGTGTGTTAAAAGGAAATGGAATAAATTGGTGAGTTGGAGATCAAGTTACACCAAGTTTTGATCTTTGCTTTTTATGGTGTGAATTTTGAAAATATGGCATGTAACATGTACCATTGTTGGTCAAAAAGAGGTAAAAAAAATAGCATGACAATAGTTTGATGATAATGTGATGCCAAAAATTCCAAAACAAAGTCTTTTGATGCCTTGTAATGTAAGAAAACCAAGTTATGACCAAAAGTCAAATTCTCACATTCAAAATGGCTCAAAAGATCATATCATGCACCAAATGCCATGGATTTTAAGTTCATGATGAAGTTGAATCAATGTGACACAACATTCATGTGGCACAAAGTTGCATTTGAGGTCTCAAAGTTCATGAAATTGACCATTGAAGAAAATGACCTATAATGAACTTTCCCAAAATACCCTTGCCTTGTAAAGTCCATAACTTGAGATGTACACATGATAAAGAGGAATTATAGGACTTTTTGGAAAGCTAAGAGCATAAGGAACAACTTTCTCGTTTTCTTGAAAGTGAGGAGTGTTGCACCCCAAAATTTGACCAACACTTCAAGAGGTATGAGTACCAATCAAGAGTACCAATCAAGACTTTGAATCTAGCCAAGAAGGTTATTCAGATGATTAAGGGTTGATATCCTTGTCAGAGAAGTTAAGAGATCCTCAGAGAGATTGGTTGAAACCAAGGTTGTGTGCCTCCTAACTTGAGAGTTGTGGGAGCTCCTCAGATGATTCTGAGGCCATGAGGATAGACTTGAAGCTTTGATAGAGCTTATGAGATGTCTTGAGAGCCATCATGAGGCCTAGAGAGGTCATTGTACAAGAATAAGAAGACTCAACCATGAGTGGTGTAATTAGGGTTTGACTGGGTCAACCCTAGGTCATCTGATGATTTGGAGAGGTTTGAGACCTAATTCAAGAGCCATGTGATCATGGATTGATGCATTGATATGCTATAAGGATGATTCCTAGACCAAATCATCATGATTGAAGAGTTTGAAAAGTTTCAAGCTAGGGTTTCTAAGGCTTGACAGTGTAAAATCTCCTAGTTTGATCCCTATCTTCAAGGCAGTTTAGCTCAAGATGTGATTGTCATCTCATCTTGCCTACAACATGAATGTTGTAGAGCTTCTTCTTAGCTTTAATTTGAGTACTAGAAATCATTGATAGGATTTGTAGAGCTCAAGTTATGACTTTGACAAGTTACAGGTCATCTGAGGTATGTGAATCTGGGTCCTTGAAAGTCACCCAACTTGCATCCAACTTTTTCCCAAGAAGGATGATTCCTATGAACTTTTGGTAAACATGAATGTTGTTCCGCATCTTCTTAGCTTTCTATAGAATACTAGAAGTCCTTGATAGGATTTGTAGAACTCAACTTATGGCTTTGACAACTCAAGGGCATTTTGGTCATTTGGAGATTATAGGTCATTTCAAGCATAAGGCCATAACTCCTATTACCAAGCTTCAAATGGAAAAATCTTCAACATCAAACTTTCTTATAATGATGTTTTAAGGCTATTAGGGAGGTCATGAGATGTTGAAAAGGCTTGTAGAAAAAAGTGATAAAAATGACCTAAAATGGAGGCATAAGTTAAATAAGTTGAAGTTGGAAATTGAAACTCCCAAGTTACACATACAAACCATGGCATATAATAGGTCATTTTGACTCCAAAGAACATTTTAGAAACAATGGTTCATCCACCTTTTTGAATTAAGGCTTAGATCATGGGGTTGCTTTGGAAAATGCTTGCTTGCATAATAAGGTACAAATGCAAAACACGAGGAAACTCAATGTACAAGCTTGCTAAGTGTTTTAACACATCCCATATCTCATCTAAGGAGAATTTCAGGTCAAGGCAAGTTACTGCAAGAGGCTTGGCATGAGATGAGGCATGAGATGAGATGAATCCAAAAACTCATGGCATGAGAATCCCAATTTCTCATTGGATGGTTCCAGATGGTTCTAGATGAGTCTAAACCATTCTATATATGATTTAGAACTTGCTCAGATGCAAGGTTGGTGAGAGATTAGAGAGAAGAGTGAGATAGCCATTTCAATTGCTTCCATTGCAAGTTGAAATCAAATTCCACATTCTGATCCATTTCCATTTCTTCTTTCAATCCAAACACATTCCATTGATCACACTAAAGCTGTGCAGACCAAATTGGAGGCAAAACCATGGAGAATTGAAGAGATGGCACTTGGATTTTGAAGGTTGCAAGTCACAATCGGGTTTGGAGATTCAAGCTTTCTTGGCCCAATCTTTTGCAAACAGAAGCTTTATCATCAAGGATCGATTCTGAAGAGTTTGAGAGCTTGAAGAGGAGGATTACCCTATCTGGTGTTCAAGATTTGACAGGTTAGTAAACTTTCTTCTACACCATGATTTAGGCATGATTAGGGAGAATTGTTAGGATAGAACGGTTAGAGACAATTAGGTGTTGGATTTTGGGAAGTTTGAGATCAATTGGTGAGGTTTCAGTTGGTGACACCATTTTTGTTTTGACCAAGAACTCAAGATATAGTGAGCTATAGCATGAATTTGATATCAAGAATTAACCAGTGTGAGTTGGTGATCATTCTGAGGTAGTTAATTTCAAGAATTGTTGAAGTTGATGTCTGAGCTTATTTTTGACCTTGGATCGGGTTTGAAGATTTAGGATGATTCAATTGATTTCAAGGCCATGGCTGTGATCAGCATGAAATTCTGGATGGATTAGTGATTTGAATCTTAGTTTTTCATGGAGAATTGAGGTGATACTGTTGCACCCCAAAATTTGACCAACAATTATTTATTCATTGAGTGTTTGAAAGTGGATACCTTCATCAGAAAGTTCAAGAGATCCTCAGAAGAAATGGGTTGAAACCAGGGTTGTGTGTTTCATAGCTTGAGAGTTGTGGGTGCTCCTCAGATGGTTCTGAGACTTTGAGAATGAATTTGATGTTTTGGGAAAGCCTATGAGATGTCTTGATAGCCTTCATGAAGCCCAGAGAAGTCATTATGCAAGAATTCAGAAGATTCAACCATGAATGATAGAATTAGGGTTTTGACTGGGTCAACCCTAGGATAACTGAAGATTTGGGAAAGGTTGAGACCCAATCCAAGGGCCATGAGATCATGGAATGATGCATAGAGATGTTATAAAGATGATTCTTAGGCCAACTCATCATGAGTGAGGAGTTTGAGAAGTTTCAAGTCAGGGTCCCCAAGGATTGTCAGTGAAAAACCCTAATTTGATCCCTATCTTCCAGGCAGTTCTAGCTCAAGTTGTGATTGATATCTCACCTTCCCCATAACATGAATGTTGTAGAGCTTGTTCTAAGCTTTAATTTGAGTGGTGGAAGTCCTTGATAGGAGTTACAGAGCTCAAGTTATGGTTTTGACAAATTACAGGTCAGTAGAGGTGTGTGAATCTGGGTCCTTGAAAGTCACCCAACTTGCAGACAACTTTTGCCCTAGTAGGAGGATTCCTATGATTTCTTGGTCAACATGAATGTTGAAGATCATCTTCTTAGCTTTAATTTTAGTGGTAGAAGTCCTTGATTGGATTTGTGGAACTCAACTTATGGTTTGAACAAGACAGGGGTATTTTGGTCATTTGTCAGTTATAGGTCATTTTAGCCAATGCCTAAAACTCCTATTTCCAAGCCTCAAATGAAAAAACTCAAAACATGAAAGTTGCTCAAAATGTGATTTTAAGTCTAGAAAGAAGGTCACAAATTGTTGGAAAAGCTCATAGCATGAAATTACATGATTGGTCAAAAATGAACTAAAAATGGCATATAAGTTTGAAAAGTTGAATTTGAAAATTGATTTGGAAGATCCACAAATCCAAAATAGGTCATCCAATATATCATTTTGATTGGAAACATCATTTTGAGAACATTGGTTTAGCTAGAATTTTGATTTGAAGCTTTAAAATGGGTGATGCTTTGAAAACTTGTTACTTGAAAAAGAAGGCAATGTTGAAAAACCTTACACAAGCCAAAGATGAGCTTGTTTTTCACTCATCCACACTCAATATCTCTCATAAAGGTATTTTGGCACCAAATGGTAAGGCATAAGGCATGGAATGTGAGATTTTCAATATGTCATCACATGAGATTTTCAAGAACTTTCCATCATATTCTAGATGAATCTAGAAGCATCTAATGATCATTATAAAAAGAAGGCCATGAAGAGAGTTCAAGGTTGGTGATAGAGAGAGATTTCAGGAGAGAGAGAGAGAGAGAGAGAGAGAGAAATAGCCATTGAAGCACTTTCTTCAAGTTCAAGCAATCCAAGAAACCTTTCACTACAAGCCATCTCCTTCCCAACAAGTGCAAACAGAAGCATTTCCACCATTGGAGGATCATCCTGAAGCAGTTACAAGCCCTGAATCATCCTCCACGAGCACCTACCATCATCACTTGACAGGTTGGTTCCTCTCCCTAATTCTCCTAATTTATGCAGTTTTAATTAGTTTTATAGATATAGGATTGATGCATTAGGTTAGTTGATGAAACCCTAGAAGTTATAGCACGATCCATGGAGTTCCATAACAGAGCCATGAAGCTTTAGAGATCAAGAACATGCACCCTAGGCTGCCATATTCTTAGGTTGTTAGCTTAGTGTAATCCCCTCAGCATATAGAACATTCTAGGTTAGTATGGATTCATTCCATTACCATGCATATCAGTGTGAATCAAGTGTACCCGAAACTTCCATCTTCCATAGTTCTTTGTAGAGTGAGTTTTAGAAGAAAATAGCACCATGATTGTGTAGAGGGAGAGGAGTAGAACAAGTTTGGTTCTTGCATCGTGAGGATTGGTTGAGAGATGAGGGAGCACGATGGCCTGGAAGTTTCACGCATGGAAGCAAGGAGCTGAAACCCTAATATCTAATTGGGGAAGACGACTTGGTGGCCCTTGGATCCAAGTCTGACCCTTGACCAAAGCCAAGATCTCACGGCCCAGATTCAATCTGAAGATGGAGGGAAAATTCAAAGAAATGAAACGCGGTCGTTTCATTTAATCTGGTCTGTGGGCTTATCTCGCTATCCCCACCCCCCTTTTATCTGGCCCAACTGAAACCAACAAGCGCGTCTTGCTATTCCAACCCCCCTCCCTTTAATTGATTTAATTTCTTTTATTTTGTTTTAATATTTTTTCTGTTTTAGAAAATTCATTAAAAATTGAAAAATAACTCTTTTTTAATTCTTCTTTTTTCACCAAGTAGATGATAATGTGTAGAAAATATTAAAAATAAAAATGGGATTTTATTTTTAAGTTTAGTATTTTTAATAGATTTTTCTTTTTAAATAGCTTTTATAATGTTTTAGTTGATACATGATTTTGCAAGAATTGTTTTAGGACCTTCCTTTAGTCTTTTTAATCCATTCTTTTTTGTGCAATTAGATGATGAATCATAGTTCCCCATAGGATTTTTTCTAGAATTTTAGAATTAAATTTTGATTAGTTTAATTAGGGTAGATCTAGGGTATCCTAATTAGGGTTTAGGTTGTGCTTAGGTGAAGAATTCACTTTCTTTGATTGAATTTTGTCTTGATTTTTAGGTAGAGGCCTATGTAGATGTTATGAATAGACTTTGTAGACCCTTATGAATAATTGTTAGATTTTTCCCCATTGGTTTAGTATTTTTAGGTATTTTCTGAAGTTGCCTGTTGATTTTGTCTACCCTGTGGTTATCTGTTCATCTTTGGGGTTCATTGTGGGGAATTTGTTGTGGGGCTTGTGTTGTCTTGAAGACCTTGATGGAGAGCATCATGAAGAGAAGATTGAAGATCAAGACTCAGAGACCCGGAGCTTGGCTTGTCCCCTGTCTGTGAGGTTTGAGATCCTGAAGTTTGAAGGAAGTTCATGGTACTTTCCTGAGGAAGGCACTATGAATGACTTTCATTCTTTATTCTCACCTCTTTCTCAAGTATCCAATGATGTTGGAGCCAACTTGTGAGTTTAATTTCTCCTGAGGAGGAATGTAAACTGATCACATGTTGTTGAGCCACATGGGATACAACTCCTAAGTGGAAGCCTCCTAGTACTTTCCTGAGGAAGGTCCTATGAGTCTATTCACTTAGTTCCCTTAGTTTATCTAGGATTTCTCAAGTATCCAATGATGTTGGAGCCAACTTGTGAGTTTAATTTCTCCTGAGGAGAAATGTAAACTGATCACAGTTGTTGAGCCACATAGGATACAACTCCTAAGTGGAAGCCTCCTAGTACTTTCCTGAGGAAGGTTCTATGAGTCTATTCATTTAGTTCCACTAGTTCAGATAGGATTTCCTAAATATCCAGTGATGTTGGAGCCTGCTTGTGAGTTTAATTTCTCCTGAGGAGGAATATAAACTGATCACAGTGGTTGAGCCACATAGGGTATGACTCCTGAGTATACACCTCTTAGTGCTTTCCTGAGGAAGACACTATGAGCCTGCTTGCTTAGCTCCCTGTCTTTGGTAAGCTTGTTCTGAAGCTTGAAGACTGGGATTGATTCCTCTTGTTTAGGGTCTTGCTTTAGTGCTTAGACTTGATTCAGATTCTGTGATTAGGGTTAGGATTAGAGAGTAGATTCTTTCTTTCTCAAGCATGTGTGTTTTGTTTGCCTGTTGGCACTTCATCCCTTTTATCTGTTCATTGCTTGATAGTATGTTGTTTATTTTCAGTATGATTACTGTTATTTCATGACTGGCTTGAGGTCGAGATGAGCTTGTGGAGGCTGAAACCCCACACACATTTCCTCCCTCACTTGCATTGCATGCATTTTACTGTTAAAGCTGATGTTTTTGTCTGTTTTGGTGTATCATTGACATGATCCCTTAGGACTCTCTCATTTCTTCTGATGAGGATTTGATGATAGACTTTTAGGTTGAAACCTATGCATGACAACATCTAGGAGTTCCCTGTTCAAACCTCAACCATAGGATGAATCCATGGCATGATAACAGTAGGACTTGATAGTCTCCCTCCTAGTTGGGCCCGTTCTCTTCTCATCTTGAAGCAGTTTAAGATACAGTAATCATGAATGATTTCTTTCGTACGCTACGAGCCTTAAGCTATCTGAGAAAGGATGCATTCACTCTCAGGTCATAGTCTCTAGTGCGGTTGAAATCGCAAACATAATAAAAAACACTTCTTTTAGGAGATAACCAGTAGTTTCCCGAACTACGTTTGCTCTGATCTTTCACACTAGATGAAAGTACGTAGGCATAGGATGCGATGTCCTAGCGAGCAACCTTCCCCACCTTCCCCCGTAGTTAGCCGAACTACGTTGACTCTGATTTCTCATTCTCTGATGAGAATACGTAGGCATAAAGCGCGAGGCTTTGTCGAGTCATTTTTCTTTTCTTTTTTCAGCCAGCCTCGATAGGTAGATAGATTATAACCAACCCGTCCAAGTAAACAAACAAGCGAGGATCCCATCGAGTACGATGGACTTGAGGGGTGCTAATACCTTCCCCTTGCGTAACCGACTCCCGAACCCAGACAATGGTTGCGATGACCTTGTCTTACCCTTATTCGTCAGGTTTTTTACGATCGTTTCCTTTCCCGCTCTGAGGGATAAATAACGAAAGGTGGCGACTCTCCTGTCAAGCCGGCACCTTATTTTCGCGCAAGCGACAGCTGGCGACTCTGCTGGGGACTTTGCATCTAGGGACTTTTCCCATCCCTTATGTGGGGACCGTTTCCCATCCCCTACGCGAGTCAATCCTATCGTTTGTGTGTTTACCTGTTGGGTTGCGTTTATTTATTGCATTTTTACTTCTCGCATTTTATTTCCCGCATTTTATTTCCAGTTCGATATGATTATCTGTGCTGCTGTGGGAGAGGGATGTTACTGTGAGTGAAAAGCCGGACCTGGGCTTGAGTACACACCTAGATATAGTTGCGGAGAAGTAGTAGACGAACCTGTCTGCTGAGCAGGCACAGTTCCCTACGAAAATCTGCGCTCAGACGAGATTCTTGCAGAGGTGCTCCTTTCCGGTCCTGAGGATCTGAGGGGAGTCCAGACGTGAGGGTTGTCGACTCTGGGGACCGATCATTTGGAAGTCAGCTAAGAGAGGCCTCTTCATGACTTGACGATGCCACTCCTTCTGGGAATCGTATTGTCACTCATGAAAGTCTGTGACGCTGACGACCGCATAGGATGCCGTACCTTTGTCCGTGGATTAGGTCCATACCTGTGAGTGGGGTTGGGATATTGCAGGAAACTTTGACCTCCAGACTACCCGGTTTTCTTGACAGTGAATCAGTTATGTTGGGTTCTCAGTTGCAGAGCTGTTCTTGATAGAGCAAGGATTTGATCAGAGGATTTTATCATCGGGTGTTTGTCTGTTCCTGATAGAGCAGGTTCCGATCAGAGTATTGTTATCAGAGGTTTGTTCTGGATGGAGCAGATTTTTGAGTGGGGTCTGAGGATCTCGTCAGCGGTTGTTATTTGTTCTTGATAGGGCAGATTTTGAGTGGGGTTTGAAGATCTCATCAGCAGCTGTGTGTTTGTTCTTGAGAGGGCAGATTTGTGATTTGGGGTCCGAAGACTTCATCAACAGATATTCCTTGATCTTGCATCCGGGGTCTTTATTATCGGGCCTTCGTTCTTGTCAGAGCAGAAGTTTGATCTTGATCCTATCAGATGGGTATTCAAAGCAGATCAGATCAGTGGTTTTACATCGGGGTTTCCTTCTCATCAGTGACTGTTGGCACCGAATCTCCATAGCAGCCACCGTGATATATTGTTGCATGCCTGCATTTTGCATTAGCTTGCATAATCATTCGCATTCCATTGGCGTGTGTCTGTGACAGGTACCATTTCCCCGATCCAGGATCTCTCGCCTCTTATTGTGTTACTGCAGCCTTTCTCAGGGAGACTGATGCGTATGAGTTCTCGGTCCTTGATGTGTCGAATCTGACTATTGCTATGTGAGGTTACTATTTCCATGATTGGGCCCGGATTCCTCTCCTTATTATTATCAGCAGGTGCCAGGATCGGGGGAAATCTCTCAAGCACACAGACACACGCATGCATCTGCATAAAGCATTTTTGCATGACATACATTCTGCCGCTTTTCCTAACCTTTGATGTTGACAGGTTTTTCAGGTACTCAGGTTCCGAGCTGTTTTCGATCTCCAGGATTGATCAAAGACTCATCCACCGCTACTCAACTCGCGCTAATCAGACGAGAATCATGGACCAGGTACAGTCAGATGTTCAAGAGCTTTGTGAACGGATGGATCGTTTTATGGAGTTGATGCAAGTAGTTGCGAATGGGCAAGACCAACTTCGTACTTTGGTTCAACCTCTCATCTCCAGGGTTGACAGTAATGGAATACTTCACGGAGGGGCCGTGCCTACCCCTCCTCAAGGGGATACTCCGCAGAACGTTGTTCCTGCTGCCGGGGGCAACGGCAGTGCTAACGGCAATCTGATGACTAATCTCGGACTCAACGCGGCTGGCGCCGTCAATGGTAGTTTGGGAGCCAATGTTACCATGGGGCCGGTCAACGGCAATGCTGGTGCGGGAAATATGGTGATGCCTCAACCGTGGCTGGAGGACCATCAAGATGACATATTCTCTCAGAGAGGTGCGGAGGCTGAATTGACTGCTGAGGCTCGACTCAGGTTCAAGGCGCTGGAAGACAAGATGAGAGATATAGAAAATCAGAACGCATTGGGCGTTGACATGGCCAAACTCGGGTTGATTGCTGACTTTAAAGTACCTCACAAGTTCAAGGTGCCTATCTTTGAGAAGTATAGGGGCACTACTTGTCCCCGCGTTCACCTCCGATCTTATTATAGAAAGATGTCCGCTTATTCTGACGATGAGAAGTTGCTGATGCACTTCTTTCAGGATAGTCTTTTTGGTCCGTCGCTCGAATGGTATATGGGTTTGGAGCCCGCTGCTGTGCGCACCTGGAAAGATCTTGCAGAAGCGTTTGTTCTCCACTATCAATATAATAGCGACTTGGCTCCCAACCGAGTTCAGCTTCAGAATCTCTCGCAGCGGAACAATGAAAGCTTCAAAGAGTACGCCCAGCGGTGGCGTGAATTGGCTGCTCGGGTCCAACCACCGATGGTTGAGCGTGAGTTGGTACAACTGTTCGTGGCTACCCTTCCTGGAGTCTATTATGAAAAGCTGGTTAGTGGCATGTCTGGAACATTCTCGGCTCTTATCACTTTGGGCGAGCATGTTGAGAACGGTATAAAGATCGGAAAAATTCAGGGCGAATCATCCTCAGCTGGAGGAGCTAGCAAGAAACCCTATACTGGCAAGCGTCGAGAGGGAGATGTCAGTGCTGTCACTAATGCTAGGAGAAAAGGTAAAGGCCCTCAGTCTCAGATCGCTAGCATAAATATCCCAGCTGCTCCACCGCAGCAGCAGCCCCAGCAACAGAATAATCAGGGATATAAGAAATATCAGAATCGGGGTCCCCTGGCAAACCGTCATTTGGAAACTCCTCCTATGCCATATGCACAGCTTCTGCAAACGTTGCTTCAGCTCCAATTGGTTCGCAAAAGGACAATGGCTCCCTTAACAGGGGCACCACCACCAGAGTATGATGCTAATGCTACTTGTGAATTTCACTCGGGGGCACCTGGCCATACGGTTGAGAATTGTAAAGCTTTTAAGCACAAAGTCCAGGACTTGGTCGATGCCAAGGTTATTAACTTTTCTGACAGCGTGCCCAACGTCACCAAGAATCCGATGCCTCATCATAAGGGGGGCGGAGTAAATGCTGTTATCACTGAGGAGAGTTCAGACTTGCTGACCGATGTCAAAGATCTGAAGACGCCGTTGAGTTTTGTTAAGGCTAAGTTGCTGAAGAAGGGCTTCTTTCCCGGATGTGGAGAGTTATGTATGGCTTGTGCTACACTTCCTGATGGGTGTGAGCAGTTGATCGAAGGTATCCAGAGTCTGATGTCCGAGGGTATTTTGCAGTTCAGTCGGAGCGTTGAGAATGCGTCAGGGGAAGTCGTGCTGAAGCCGGCAGACGAAGTTGCTACCATTACCATTCCTCGTCACCCTATTACTATTTCTGCGCCCCGTCCGCCTTCTATCACCATCACCAGGGCCGGACCAATCCCATTCGAGAGTACCAATGCCATTCCTTGGCATTATGGCGCCGAAGTTTATTGTAATGGTCAGAAGATAGAGCTTGAGCCATCCGGATCGACTGCGCAGAATCTTACCGAAGTCAGTGGTATCACTAGAAGCGGAAGAGTATTCGCACCAGCAGAGGTTGCAGCGGAGAAAGTGGTCCGAGCTGACGCTGTGGATAAAGGTAAAGGCAAAGCTGTTGAAGAGGTCCCTGCAGGGGCAGAAAAGGACTTGTTGGTTAAAGATGCAGAAGAGTTCATGCGACTAATCAAGAAGAGTGACTACAAAATTGTAGATCATCTTCATCAGACTCCGTCAAAGATCTCGATTCTTAACCTGTTGCTGTGTTCTGAGGCGCACCGCAATGCATTGCTGAAGGTATTGAATGCTGCATACGTGCCGCAGGAGATATCAGTTAATCAACTCGAGGAAGTAGTAGCCCATGTCAATGCTGGTAATGGGCTGGGATTCACGGATCTGGAGCTGACTCCTAAGGGAAGAGATCACAACAGCGCCTTGCACGTCTCAATAGAGTGCAGAGGCACGATTATGTCACATGTCCTAGTGGATACGGGTTCCTCGCTTAACGTGCTTCCGAAAAAGGCACTGATGAAGTTGGATACCCGTGGACTGCTGTGCACGCCTAGTGATCTGGTCGTGAAGGCCTTTGACGGAACCAAGCGCCACGTCTTCGGAGAATTGACCCTGCCAATTCAAGTTGGACCAGAGACGTTTAATGCGGTTTTCTATATCATGGATATCATGCCCGCCTATAGTTGCCTCTTAGGTCGGCCGTGGATCCATTCTGCTGGTGCCGTAACGTCCACGCTGCATCAGAAGCTTAAATATGCTGTCGGGGGCAGCATAGTCACGGTCTGTGGAGAAGAGGACATCATGGTAAGCCACCTATCGTCCTTTAAATATGTCGAAATGGATGGTGAGATCCATGAGACTCTTTGCCAAGCATTTGAAACCGTCATGATGAAGGAGGTAGCTCCCGTAGTTGCAGAGAAGCAAGAGTTGAACCTCTCCTCGTTTAAGGAAGCTCGGGCTGTTGTCGAAGCTGGTTCCACCCCAGGCTGGGGGCATGTTTTGGATATACCAATCAAACAGGATAAGTTTGGATTGGGATATTCTCCGAAAGCTGAAGCTTCATCTTCTTCTGGCAGCTCATCTCGTGGGAAAGGGCCGATCTTGTTCACCAAAGGGGGAGTAATCTTCGAGAGTATCAACGCTGCGTCAGAGGACAGCGGGGACAGTGATTGCGATCTTGATGCCTGGATTCAACCGAGCAAGCCAGGCGAGCACCTTCACAACTGGACCATCAAGGAGATTATCAAGCTGACAAGTGAAGAGTAATGATTTGCTTTTTACAATCTTTGTACAACCCTATGTCCTGCCCGGGGCATAGTGGTTTTACTGTCAGGGCCTTGTTGGATTATGTGTATGCATTTTGTTAATAAATAAAAGGCGTTTTCTTCGTAATCAAATGTTGTGTTCTCTGTTATTCATGCTTTATGTTTGTTTCGAAAAACAGCAAAATGGCAACGAGGTTCGTGCTAACCTGCATATTCTTGCTTTAAACTTAACCCTTGTTATTGCAGGATCCACGTAACAGATGACATCGACTCTGGACCCTCTACGGCTCACTACGACTTTGATTGCCCGATCTATCAAGCCGAGGATGAGATTGATGAAGACGAAGACCTTCCGGAAGAGTTGGCCCGCTTGTTGAGACAGGAGGAGAAGGTTATTCTGCCTCACGAGGAGGATATTGAGATTGTAAATCTGGGTTCTGAGGAACTCGTCAGAAATGTCAGAGTTGGGGCTGCGCTGCAGAACGATGTCAAGCATAGACTGGTCGAGATGCTTCGAGAGTATAGTGACGTCTTTGCCTGGTCATATGAGGATATGCCCGGACTCGACACTGATATCGTGGTTCATCGCTTGCCGTTGCGAGAAGATTGCCCTCCAGTCAAGCAGAAGCTCAGGAGGACGAGACCAGACATGGCTGTAAAAATCAAAGAAGAAGTCCAGAAGCAGTTGGACGCAGGATTTCTAGCCGTTACCACTTACCCTCCGTGGGTCGCCAACATAGTGCCGGTACCGAAGAAGGACGGTAAGGTACGCATGTGCGTCGATTATCGGGATTTGAATAGGGCGAGCCCTAAGGATGATTTCCCGTTGCCTCATATCGATGTGTTGGTCGACAATACAGCCCAGTTTTCCGTGTTTTCGTTCATGGATGGCTTCTCCGGTTACAATCAGATTAAGATGGCGCCGGAGGACATGGAGAAAACGACGTTTATCACCCCCTGGGGCACGTTTTGCTATAAGGTAATGCCTTTCGGTCTGAAGAACGCAGGGGCCACTTACCAGCGGGCAATGGTAACTTTGTTTCATGATATGATTCATCATGAGATCGAGGTCTATGTTGATGACATGATTGCAAAGTCCCAAACGGAGGAAGAGCATCTGGTCAATTTGCTGAAGCTGTTTGAAAGGCTTAGGAAGTTCAGGCTGAGGCTGAATCCTAACAAGTGCACTTTCGGAGTGCGGTCTGGAAAGTTATTGGGGTTTATCGTTAGTGAACGAGGTATTGAAGTTGATCCTGCAAAGATAAAAGCTATCCAAGAAATGCCAGCGCCGAAAACAGAAAAAGAAGTTCGTGGTTTCCTGGGCCGAATAAACTACATTGCAAGGTTTATCTCTCAGCTCACGGCCACTTGTGAACCGATGTTCAAGTTGTTAAAGAAAAATCAGGCGATTACTTGGAATGAGGATTGCCAGAAGGCATTCGATAAGATAAAGCAGTATCTTCAAGAACCTCCAATCTTGATACCCCCAGTGGCTGGACGGCCATTAATCATGTACTTGACAGTTCTGGAGAATAGTATGGGGTGTGTTCTCGGTCAGCACGACGAGACGGGCAGAAAAGAGCATGCCATTTATTATTTGAGTAAAAAGTTCACTGAGTGTGAATCTCGATACTCAATGCTGGAGAAGACGTGTTGTGCATTAGCTTGGGCCGCCAAACGTCTACGACAGTATATGCTCAATCACACCACTATGCTGATTTCGAAGATGGATCCGATCAAGTACGTCTTCGAAAAGCAGGCTCTTTCGGGCAGGATTGCCAGATGGCAGATGGTGTTAACAGAATATGATATTCAGTACGTCTCTCAGAAAGCCATCAAGGGAAGCGTATTGTCTGACTACCTTGCCGAACAGCCAATCGAAGACTATCAGCCGATGAAGTTCGAATTCCCTGACGAGGACATTATGTTTCTCAAAGCGAAGGATTGCGATGAGCCATTGCCCGATGAGGGGCCAGATAGGAAGTCTCAATGGAAGTTGATATTCGATGGAGCGGTTAATTCCTATGGAAGTGGTATCGGGGCTATCATCACGACTCCTCACGGATCCCATATCCCGTTTACTGCAAGACTGACGTTTCCAGTTACCAACAACGAAGCCGAGTATGAAGCATGTATTATGGGTCTAGAAGAGGCAATTGATTTGAGAATCAAGAATCTAGACATATATGGTGACTCAGCGCTTGTAATCAATCAGATCAAAGGGGAGTGGGAAACTCGTCAAGCGAATCTAGTGCCGTACATGAATTATGCCAGGAGGCTACTTCCGTTCTTTGACCGAGTAGAACTTCATCATGTACCCCGGGCTGAAAATCAAATGGCTGATGCTTTAGCCGCGCTGGCTTCAATGTATAAAGTCAATTATTGGAATGAGGCTCCAAGAATTGTACTTTCGCGTCTTGATAGACCAGCGTTTGTGTTCGTAATCGAAGATGCCACTGATGGCAAGCCATGGTTCCACGATATCCAGACCTTCCTTATGACCAAGGAGTATCCTGCGGGTGCGTCAACCCAGGATAAGAAGACTCTGAGGAGGCTATCTGGAAACTTTTACCTCAACCCTGATGGAGTGCTGTATAAGAGAAACCACGATCTCGTGCTACTCAGATGTGTAGATGAGAAAGAGGCAAGTATGCTCATGGAAGAAGTCCATGAGGGCACATTTGGTACGCACGCCGGCGGGCATGCCATGACAAGAAAGATCCTGAGAGCAGGATATTACTGGTTGACTATGGAGTCGGATTGCTTCAGATTCGCGAAGAAATGTCACAAATGCCAGATTTATGCTGATAAAGTTCATGTGCCGCCGTGCCCATTGAATGTCATGTCCTCCCCTTGGCCGTTCTCCATGTGGGGCATCGACATGATAGGCAAGATCGAGCCCACTGCATCCAATGGTCATCGTTTTATCCTGGTAGCTATCGACTACTTCACCAAATGGGTGGAGGCAGCCTCGTACGCTAATGTGACCAAGCAGGTGGTGGCTAAGTTCATAAAGAGGGACATCATCTGTCGCTATGGGATTCCCGAGCGGATCATTACTGATAATGGTTCGAATTTGAATAATAAGATGATGAAGGAGCTGTGCCAGAGCTTCAAGATTGAACACCACAACTCATCTCCTTACCGGCCGAAGATGAATGGCGCTGTTGAAGCGGCCAACAAGAACATCAAGAAGATTGTTCAGAAGATGGTTGTGACGTATAAAGATTGGCACGAGATGCTGCCGTTTGCCTTGCACGGTTATCGTACTACGGTGCGTACGTCGACCGGGGCAACTCCTTTCTCCTTGGTGTATGGTATGGAAGCTGTCCTACCGTTAGAAGTGGAGATTCCCTCTTTGCGAGTTTTGGTTGATGTGAAACTTGATGAGGCAGAATGGATTACGAATCGCTTGAACCAGCTCAGCCTGATGGACGAGAAGAGGCTAGCATCGATTGCATTTGGTCGCCTGTACCAAAGCCGAATGAAGAAAGCTTATGATAAGAAGGTGCGTCCTAGAAGCTTTCAGACGGGTGATCTCGTCCTGAAGAAGATTCTTCCTCCACACTCCGATCACCGGGGCAAGTGGACTCCGAATTACGAAGGGCCGTATGTCGTCAGCAAGGTCTTCTCAGGAGGAGCTTTGTTGTTATCCACGATGGATGGTGAAGATTTTGCATCCCCGGTGAACGCGAACGCAGTTAAAAAATACTTTGCTTGAAAGAGACCCGCTGGACAAAAAAGAAACAGTCCAGGCAAAAAAGGGCATCCCGGCGAACCAAAAACAGAATAAAAGGTTCGGGCAAAAATTAGGGATATATTGAAAAAAATGTACACCCGCGGAGTCGAAAACCTACACTGGGCGGCTTCGGCAAAAAAGGGTATCCCGGTGAACTGAAAACCCGTGAAGGGCGGTTCACGCAAAAGTTAGGGATTTAAATAAGCAAATGACTGCGTTCCGCGTATGGACTTTCATTGTTTAGTGGTTCGGAAGACCTGAGGGCCGTTTATCTGAATCAATCTCTCCCAAAGCTGAAGCATCGGAGAAGTATCGAAGTCGAGTGGGTCTTAGAGGGATCAACTCATGGTGTTCGTCTACGCCTCGATTGCCGACATTTGTATATACTGATGTATATTTATGTTTTCTTTTTGCGCGGCTTCCTCATTCCAGGAGCTTGCCTCTGTTGTAAAAACATTTTTGCCTGTTCAGAGGTTCATCATCAATAAAATGCACATTATTCAGCAATTCTACTTGACTGCTTAGCATTTATCTGTTTTGTTTGCGAATGAGAACGCCGATGTGTTTTTGATAAAATGCGCATACATAAACTTGCGGGCCTAGGCCCATTGATTGTTGAAACAACTAATTAACTGAATATTGTCACGAGATAATAACCTGGATAGGCCCCTGTGAGGAGGGTATCTTGTCTGTTTGTTTGTGTTGTTGCAGGTATAGCACCTTGCCAGAAGATGTGTCGTGCGTATCCCCGAGGCAGGATGAGTCCTCCTTCCCCAGCAGAGTTCAGTAGTCTCTCCTCCGCAGAATCTGAACGCAAGATGGTGAGCATTGGTATGTCTTCCCCGGATAGAGGTGATTCTCTTCCCCAAGCAGACGCATCCTGAAGGAATGTCACCTCATCAGCCGAGCCAGGCGCCGAAGAATGGTGTCGTCTCTCCCCAGCACCGGGTCACAAGTGCAGAGTTCATAGAAATGTTTGTGTACTGGAGCTCGTGTTTTCCCCAGTAAAGTCACCAAAGCAGGATTTCCCCCGCACCGGGTCACAAGTGCAGGTTTCGCAGGAGGCTGTTCGTTAGCCGAAGGATGCAGTAACTGATGGTGCCAGACTGAAGTCTCCAGTGGAATTGAGATTCCTCACCAAAGTCAGGCTCTCTCCTGAAGTTCGATGATTCCCTCTTCCCCAGTAGAGTGTTGGAACAGCTGATATTGTATTCCCCTGCAGAGTTGTACTCTCCCCCGAAGTCAGATGATTCCTTCTTCCCCGGCGAAATTGAGTTTCCTCATCGGAGTTGCACTCTCCAGTGAAGTAGAATGATTTCTCTCCCCGGCTGAGTCCGCAGAAAAGCAGAATCTTTGGAAGTTGGTCAGATCACGATCGATTTTCCCCAGCAGAGCGTAGGGCAGCTAGTGCTGTGTTTCCCCAGAATCGCACTCTCTCCATCAAAGCAGAATGATTTCTCCTTCCTCAGCCGAGTTTGCAGATGACCAAGAGATCCGAATCCTTGGAAGTTGATCAGATCATGATTGGTTTTTCCCCAGTGGAGTGTTGAGCAGCTGAAGTTGGTTCCCCACAGAGTGGTCATCCCCAGAAGAGTAGCCGAGACGGCCGCGCAGTTCATTCTCGCGATGGATATCAGCAGATTTAAGTTCTCGTAGAGCTTCGTCCCCTGCAGCAGTCAGCTGAAGTTGCTTCCCTGCAGCAGTCCGCGGAAGATCAATTCCCCAGACAGAGCCTGATTGATATTGGCGTGTTCACGTTCTCCTCAGCAGGATGATTCCTCTATCTGAGTGGTTCTTTCTCCTTGACAGGAGGATTTCCCCCTTTCGGCATTTATTTTGCTGACGGGATCGCATCATTGTGCATGATTGCATAGCATTGAGCATGATTGCATAGCATTGAGCATGATTGCATAGCATTGAGCATGATTGCATAGCATTGAGCATGATTGCATAGCATTGAACATGATTGCATAGCATTGAGCATGATTGCATGGCATTTAGCATAAGCGCATGTCATTTCCACCATGTGGGGCATGGCGCAGAAGCATATGTACCGTACGCATGACCTAGGTCATCATCATCCTTGTTGAACAGGTGTACCACCAAAAGACCGGTTGCTCAGGACGATTCTTGGTATTCTCCCCGGCAAGGTCGCTTTTGAGATGATTCTTAAAGACCCCGGTGTAATCCCCACGGTCGCTCGCTCAAGATGGTTTTTGAAGATCCCCAGCAAAGTCTTCAGTTCGAGATGATTCTCAAATCCCTCAGCAGGGTCATTTGCTTAAGGTGATTCTTAAGACCCCAGTACAGCTTCCCGAGTGGTTCGCCTAGTATGATACTTGAGCTCCCCAATGGCGTCTCCAGCAAGAGTTGCCCAGGAAGATTTCTGGAATACCCAACAGAATGTTTGCTCCAGAAAGGTTATTAGTTCAGGACGATTCTTGAAGATGCCCGACGGATCTGTTGGTTCAAGTTGATTCTTGAAGTCCAGAGCAGCATGATATGTCCGCTCCAACCACGATGTCTAATCTGAAGATGGATTTCGTAAGCGCCCGAAGGCGATATCATAAGGTTCCTGTGAGTTCAGATTTCCGTGTTGAAGAATCAACGGGTGGCTGAAGACAAGGTTCCGGAGTTGTAGATACAACAGAGTAATTCGCGTGGGTCTGAAGACCAAGTCAGTTATCCTGAGGTGATGATTGAGTGCGATCAAGTGAATGATACGTCTTCTGATTGAAGTCGAAGATGTTTCTCCAGCAATGATGTCTAATCTGAAGATGGATTTCGTAAGCGCCCGAAGGCGATATCAGAAGGTTCCTGTGAGTCCAGATTTCCGTGTCGATGAATCAACGGGTGGCTGAAGACAAGGTTCCAGGGTTGTAGATACAACAGAGTGATTCGTGTGAGTCTGAAGACCAAGTCAGTTATCCTGAGGTGATGATTGATTGCGATCAAATGAATGGTATGTCTTCTGATTGAAGTCGAAGATGTTTCTCCAGCGGTGACGCATGGTATTTCGATCGTCCGACAGTGATGTCAGATTTAGTTCTCCAGTGGTGACGCAGAGTACTTCGATCGTCCGACGGTGATGTCAGCTTTGGTTCTCCAGCCAGTTGTTGAGCAGCTAGTGTTGCAGGATTCAAAGATTTGTTCCCCGCAGAGTACTGTGTGCTCGTGCAGTTGGCAAATTTTCGGGTTTACCGATATTCAACCGTCTCGTACCTTGATTGGTTGAGAGCTGGTCGCTTCTCACCCAGTCAGGTTCAAGCCGTTTGAATAGGGGCAGCTGTTGCACCCCAAAATTTGACCAACAATTATTTATTCATTGAGTGTTTGAAAGTGGATACCTTCATCAGAAAGTTCAAGAGATCCTCAGAAGAAATGGGTTGAAACCAGGGTTGTGTGTTTCATAGCTTGAGAGTTGTGGGTGCTCCTCAGATGGTTCTGAGACTTTGAGAATGAATTTGATGTTTTGGGAAAGCCTATGAGATGTCTTGATAGCCTTCATGAAGCCCAGAGAAGTCATTATGCAAGAATTCAGAAGATTCAACCATGAATGATAGAATTAGGGTTTTGACTGGGTCAACCCTAGGATAACTGAAGATTTGGGAAAGGTTGAGACCCAATCCAAGGGCCATGAGATCATGGAATGATGCATAGAGATGTTATAAAGATGATTCTTAGGCCAACTCATCATGAGTGAGGAGTTTGAGAAGTTTCAAGTCAGGGTCCCCAAGGATTGTCAGTGAAAAACCCTAATTTGATCCCTATCTTCCAGGCAGTTCTAGCTCAAGTTGTGATTGATATCTCACCTTCCCCATAACATGAATGTTGTAGAGCTTGTTCTAAGCTTTAATTTTAGTGGTGGAAGTCCTTGATAGGAGTTACAGAGCTCAAGTTATGGTTTTGACAAATTACAGGTCAGTAGAGGTGTGTGAATCTGGGTCCTTGAAAGTCACCCAACTTGCAGACAACTTTTGCCCTAGTAGGAGGATTCCTATGATTTCTTGGTCAACATGAATGTTGAAGAGCATCTTCTTAGATTTAATTTGAGTGGTAGAAGTCCTTGATTGGATTTGTGGAACTCAACTTATGGTTTGAACAAGACAGGGGTATTTTGGTCATTTGTCAGTTATAGGTCATTTTAGCCAATGCCTAAAACTCCTATTTCCAAGCCTCAAATGAAAAAACTCAAAACATGAAAGTTGCTCAAAATGTGATTTTAAGTCTAGAAAGAAGGTCACAAATTGTTGGAAAAGCTCATAGCATGAAATTACATGATTGGTCAAAAATGAACTAAAAATGGCATATAAGTTTGAAAAGTTGAATTTGAAAATTGATTTGGAAGATCCACAAATCCAAAATAGGTCATCCAATATATCATTTTGATTGGAAACATCATTTTTAGAACATTGGTTTAGCTAGAATTTTGATTTGAAGCTTTAAAATGGGTGATGCTTTGAAAACTTGTTACTTGAAAAAGAAGGCAATGTTGAAAAACCTTACACAAGCCAAAGATGAGCTTGTTTTTCACTCATCCACACTCAATATCTCTCATAAAGGTATTTTGGCACCAAATGGTAAGGCATAAGGCATGGAATGTGAGATTTTCAATATGTCATCACATGAGATTTTCAAGAACTTTCCATCATATTCTAGATGAATCTAGAAGCATCTAATGATCATTATAAAAAGAAGGCCATGAAGAGAGTTCAAGGTTGGTGATAGAGAGAGATTTCAGGAGAGAGAGAGAGAGAGAGAGAAATAGCCATTGAAGCACTTTCTTCAAGTTCAAGCAATCCAAGAAACCTTTCACTACAAGCCATCTCCTTTCCAACAAGTGCAAACAGAAGCATTTCCACCATTGGAGGATCATCCTGAAGCAGTTACAAGCCCTGAATCATCCTCCACGAGCACCTACCATCATCACTTGACAGGTTGGTTCCTCTCCCTAATTCTCCTAATTTATGCAGTTTTAATTAGTTTTATAGATATAGGATTGATGCATTAGGTTAGTTGATGAAACCCTAGAAGTTATAGCACGATCCATGGAGTTCCATAACAGAGCCATGAAGCTTTAGAGATCAAGAACATGCACCCTAGGCTGCCATATTCTTAGGTTGTTAGCTTAGTGTAATCCCCTCAGCATATAGAACATTCTAGGTTAGTATGGATTCATTCCATTACCATGCATATCAGTGTGAATCAAGTGTACCCGAAACTTCCATCTTCCATAGTTCTTTGTAGAGTGAGTTTTAGAAGAAAATAGCACCATGATTGTGTAGAGGGAGAGGAGTAGAACAAGTTTGGTTCTTGCATCGTGAGGATTGGTTGAGAGATGAGGGAGCACGATGGCCTGGAAGTTTCACGCATGGAAGCAAGGAGCTGAAACCCTAATATCTAATTGGGGAAGACGACTTGGTGGCCCTTGGATCCAAGTCTGACCCTTGACCAAAGCCAAGATCTCACGGCCCAGATTCAATCTGAAGATGGAGGGAAAATTCAAAGAAATGAAACGCGGTCGTTTCATTTAATCTGGTCTGTGGGCTTATCTCGCTATCCCCACCCCCCTTTTATCTGGCCCAACTGAAACCAACAAGCGCGTCTTGCTATTCCAACCCCCCCTCCCTTTAATTGATTTAATTTCTTTTATTTTGTTTTAATATTTTTTCTGTTTTAGAAAATTCATTAAAAATTGAAAAATAACTCTTTTTTAATTCTTCTTTTTTCACCAAGTAGATGATAATGTGTAGAAAATATTAAAAATAAAAATGGGATTTTATTTTTAAGTTTAGTATTTTTAATAGATTTTTCTTTTTAAATAGCTTTTATAATGTTTTAGTTGATACATGATTTTGCAAGAATTGTTTTAGGACCTTCCTTTAGTCTTTTTAATCCATTCTTTTTTGTGCAATTAGATGATGAATCATAGTTCCCCATAGGATTTTTTCTAGAATTTTAGAATTAAATTTTGATTAGTTTAATTAGGGTAGATCTAGGGTATCCTAATTAGGGTTTAGGTTGTGCTTAGGTGAAGAATTCACTTTCTTTGATTGAATTTTGTCTTGATTTTTAGGTAGAGGCCTATGTAGATGTTATGAATAGACTTTGTAGACCCTTATGAATAATTTTTAGATTTTTCCCCATTGGTTTAGTATTTTTAGGTATTTTCTGAAGTTGCCTGTTGATTTTGTCTACCCTGTGGTTATCTGTTCATCTTTGGGGTTCATTGTGGGGAATTTGTTGTGGGGCTTGTGTTGTCTTGAAGACCTTGATGGAGAGCATCATGAAGAGAAGATTGAAGATCAAGACTCAGAGACCCGGAGCTTGGCTTGTCCCATGTCTGTGAGGTTTGAGATCCTGAAGTTTGAAGGAAGTTCATGGTACTTTCCTGAGGAAGGCACTATGAATGACTTTCATTCTTTATTCTCACCTCTTTCTCAAGTATCCAATGATGTTGGAGCCAACTTGTGAGTTTAATTTCTCCTGAGGAGGAATGTAAACTGATCACATGTTGTTGAGCCACATGGGATACAACTCCTAAGTGGAAGCCTCCTAGTACTTTCCTGAGGAAGGTCCTATGAGTCTATTCACTTAGTTCCCTTAGTTTATCTAGGATTTCTCAAGTATCCAATGATGTTGGAGCCAACTTGTGAGTTTAATTTCTCCTGAGGAGAAATGTAAACTGATCACAGTTGTTGAGCCACATAGGATACAACTCCTAAGTGGAAGCCTCCTAGTACTTTCCTGAGGAAGGTTCTATGAGTCTATTCATTTAGTTCCACTAGTTCAGATAGGATTTCCTAAATATCCAGTGATGTTGGAGCCTGCTTGTGAGTTTAATTTCTCCTGAGGAGGAAAATAAACTGATCACAGTGGTTGAGCCACATAGGGTATGACTCCTGAGTATACACCTCTTAGTGCTTTCCTGAGGAAGACACTATGAGCCTGCTTGCTTAGCTCCCTGTCTTTGGTAAGCTTGTTCTGAAGCTTGAAGACTGGGATTGATTCCTCTTGTTTAGGGTCTTGCTTTAGTGCTTAGACTTGATTCAGATTCTGTGATTAGGGTTAGGATTAGAGAGTAGATTCTTTCTTTCTCAAGCATGTGTGTTTTGTTTGCCTGTTGGCACTTCATCCCTTTTATCTGTTCATTGCTTGATAGTATGTTGTTTATTTTCAGTATGATTACTGTTATTTCATGACTGGCTTGAGGTCGAGATGAGCTTGTGGAGGCTGAAACCCCACACACATTTCCTCCCTCACTTGCATTGCATGCATTTTACTGTTAAAGCTGATGTTTTTGTCTGTTTTGGTGTATCATTGACATGATCCCTTAGGACTCTCTCATTTCTTCTGATGAGGATTTGATGATAGACTTTTAGGTTGAAACCTATGCATGACAACATCTAGGAGTTCCCTGTTCAAACCTCAACCATAGGATGAATCCATGGCATGATAACAGTAGGACTTGATAGTCTCCCTCCTAGTTGGGCCCGTTCTCTTCTCATCTTGAAGCAGTTTAAGATACAGTAATCATGAATGATTTCTTTCGTACGCTACGAGCCTTAAGCTATCTGAGAAAGGATGCATTCACTCTCAGGTCATAGTCTCTAGTGCGGTTGAAATCGCAAACATAATAAAAAACACTTCTTTTAGGAGATAACCAGTAGTTTCCCGAACTACGTTTGCTCTGATCTTTCACACTAGATGAAAGTACGTAGGCATAGGATGCGATGTCCTAGCGAGCAACCTTCCCCACCTTCCCCCGTAGTTAGCCGAACTACGTTGACTCTGATTTCTCATTCTCTGATGAGAATACGTAGGCATAAAGCGCGAGGCTTTGTCGAGTCATTTTTCTTTTCTTTTTTCAGCCAGCCTCGATAGGTAGATAGATTATAACCAACCCGTCCAAGTAAACAAACAAGCGAGGATCCCATCGAGTACGATGGACGTGAGGGGTGCTAATACCTTCCCCTTGCGTAACCGACTCCCGAACCCAGACAATGGTTGCGATGACCTTGTCTTACCCTTATTCGTCATGTTTTTTCCGATCGTTTCCTTTCCCGCTCTGAGGGATAAATAACGAAAGGTGGCGACTCTCCTGTCAAGCCGGCACCTTATTTTCGCGCAAGCGACAGATACGAATTGGTGAAGATTGAGCTATGGAGCTCTGTTTCCATGGCTTCCTCATTTTGAACCTTGGCTAGAGGAAGAAGACGAAGGCGTGGCCATTGGATGGAGATTGGACCCGTTGACTGGGCGTGGATCGTGAGGCTGAGATTTAATCTCACATTTGAAGAGGGAGTCTGAAGACACCAAAACGAAGCGTTTCATTTAACTGAGGTTTTGGGCTTAAGTGGATTACTTGCTATCCCAACCCCCTTTCATGGCCCATGATTGTTTTGAACTATATTTTGTTACTTACTGCACCGTTTCTTTTTCTTTTTCTTTATAATTTCTTGATTGAATTTCTGATTAATAACTGGGCCTAGCGCGCCTTACTAACCCCACCCCCATTTTAAGCCCATATAAAAAATGAACTGTCTGGCATTGCTATTCACACCAAGGTTTTCATATTTTAATTTCTTTTTCTCCATTTTATTTTAATCTTTGAAAAATCATAATAAATATAAAATTAATGATTTTTGCATGGGGATTTTTTCTCCCATTTCATGTTCATGTCTAGAAAATTATAAAATCAAAATATTTGCATTTCATGCATTTTTAGTATTTTTTGTGTATTTTCTCGTTTAAATAGCATTTTAATTCTTTTTATGTTGATGCATAGACTTGTAGAATTTTGTTTAGCTAGTTCCCTTTGAATTTTTAGGCCATTCTTTTTAGGATAGTTAGACTAGGACCTTAGCTCCCCTCTGGATTTATTCCATAATTTTATGGTTAATTTTTTATTAGTTTTGGTTAGATGACTTTAGGTTGTATAGAATTAGGTTAATCCTTAACATAGGTCCACAATAACACTAGAATTTTGGGTTTCTAGGTCAAGTTAGATATTGGGACATATAAGGGTATTAAGGGTAGGTATATAGGATCCCCTAGAAATTAGATTAGATTTTAATATGATGGTATGCTATTTTTAAATGATTTTTGCAGTTGATTGTTGTTTGTGTTGCCCTTGTGGGCTTGTATTTTGTTTTGCTTTGCTTTGTGGGCTTGGTGGGCTTGATTTTGCTTTGAGGAGCATAGTAGAAGACTTGAAGATTGATTAAGGAGCTTGAGAGCTTGAGAATCTTATTTGTTGTTGTTTTAGGGTTAAGGGATTAAGAAGAGCTTAGACCTAGTTAACTTCTTTCTTAAACATGGATGGTATCTTTCACCTCCATTCCCCCCCCCCCCCCCCCCCCCATGATTCAAGGTCCTTCCATGGTATTCACCTCCCTCCTTTGGAGGGATAAGTGATGGTACCTAGGGGGTAGAACCTTTGAGGGAACCCTTATTTTGATGTTGAACCCTTATAGGTCACCTTTAGTGGTCAGGAAGCAGTTTAATATCCCAGCCTATCCAGTTAAGTGATTTTCTCTGGTTTGAGTATCTTGAGAGATATTGGGCTTGAGTGTGAAGATGAAGACTTCATTGAAGAGTATGGAAGAGGATGATTCCTTGAGCATTGCCATTGCAGCTGAAGCTTGAAGAGCAACAAGAGCAAGTTGATACTTGAATACTTAATGAAGATCCAGTAAAGACTGAATGAAGAGCTGAGGCTTGAGAAAAAGACTGAAGGATGAAGTTGACACTTCTAAGTGATTAAAGGTTACTTTGAGAAGCTGAAGCTTGCAGGAAGAGAAGACCAGGTTGAGACTGGTAAAGCAAAGAGAGCTTGAGACCTTGAGGACTAAGTTGATACTTAGGAAGAGGATTCAATTGAGATTGACTGAAGAGCTGAAACTTGAAGAACAAAGGAAGTTGATACTTACTTTGAAGCTTGGAGATCCTGAAGGAATCAAGTTGATACTTGTGGTTAAGAATGAAGCCTGAAGGTGGAACTGACTAAGGAGCTGAAGCTTGAAGAAGAAGATAAGTTGAAACTTATGTGGAAGGGTTGAAACCTGGGGAAGCAAATTGATATTTGTCATGAGAGATGATAGCCTTGAAAGGTGGTTAAAGTCTGAAGACTGAGTTGCTGTTAGAAGAGCTGAAGCTTGGAGTTGAGAGAGGGGTTGATCTGCTTTCTTTCCTGTCTGTTTACTTTTTTGTGCTGATGTGCCTTGTTTGACTTGCTTGATGCATTAGAATAAGTTCATATCTAGACTAGGTAGAATCTAGGAGCATGATTGCACTAGAGGTTGAGTTGCTCCCTCTGCTTGTATTGTTACTGTATGGCTTTGCTTACGGGTACTCGGTAGAGCCCTGCTCCCTTGCCCATGTGGTTTGTTTTGCTTGATAGCATGATTTTATTCCCTCTGTATGATTGCAGTTTACTGTATTTTGCTTGATAGCATGATGTTTTATTTCAGTATGATTGCTGTTATTCATTCTGGCTTGAGGTTGAGATGAGCTTGTGGAGGCTGATGCCCCACACACATTTCCTCCCTCACTTGCATTGCATGCATTTTACCGTATTACTGTTTACTGTTTAAGCTGATGCTTTATCTGTGTCTGTGTATCATTGACATGATCCCTTAGGACTCTCATTTCCTTTGATAAGGAAGTGATGATAGAACTTTAGGTTGAAACCTATGCATGATAACTTCTAGGAGTTCCCTGTTCAAACCTCAACCATAGGATGAATCATTGGCATGATAACAGTAGGACTTGATAGTCTCCCTCCTAGTTGAGCCTGTTCTCTTCTCATCTCAAAACAGATTAAGATACAGTAATCATGAATGATTTCTTTCGTACGTTACGAGCCTTAAGCTATCTGAGAAAGGATTGTGGGAGAGTTTCTTTTCCACAGTCTGGATGTTTAGTATAGTACCCTTTGGGTGACATGCGACGCATTCACTCTCAGGTCATAGTCTTTAGTGCGATTGAAATTGCAAACACAATAAAAAACACTTCTTCCGTAAAAGATCGAAAATAATCCGTAGTGTCCCGAACTACGTAAGCTCTGATCTCTCATACCTGTTGAGAGTACGTAGGCACAATACTGATGTATTGGCGAGCCACCTTCCCCATAACCCGTCGTAGGCCGAACTACGTTGACTCTGATTTCTCGTTCTCTGATGAGAATACGTAGGCATAAAGTGCGACGCTTTGCCGAGTCATTTTCGTTTCTTTTTAAGCCAGCCTTGATAGGTAGATAGATAAATAACCCGTCCAGTAAACACAACAAACGTGGATCCCGTCGAGTACGACGGACGTGAGGGGTGCTAATACCTTCCCCTTGCGTAACCGACTCCCGAACCCAGACAATGGTTGCGACGACCTTGTCTTACCCTTTTTCGTTAGGTTTTTTCCGATCGTTTCCTTTCCCGTTCTAAGGGATAAATAACGAAAGGTGGCGACTCTTCTGTTGTGCCGGCACCTTATTTTCATGAAAGCGACAGCTGGCGACTCTGCTGGGGATCGAACCCAGAATCTCTGGTTCTCCGGTTCCCTGTGCGAGTCAATCCTAGCGCTTGTATGATTACTTGTTGGGTTGTGTTTATTTATCGCATTTTATTTCCCGCACTTTATTTTCAGTATGATATGATTATCTGTGCTGTTGTGGGAGGGGCATTCTGATGAGTGAGAAGCCAGACCCAAGCTTTAGTGAACATAGCATTAGTTGTGGAAATTAGTGGGCGCGTGCTTGCTTTGCAGGCACTAGTGTCTCATGAAATCCATGCTCAGACGAGGTTCTCCCGGTTGGCTTCTCTTTCAACCCTTTGGGTTGAGACGGTTGCTGGTTTGGTGGATTGTCGACTCTGGGGACCGATCATTTGTGATTCAGCCGAGTGAGGCCGCTTCATGAGCTGGTGATGCCACACCTTCTGGGTATCATATCACCCCTCTTGAATGTCTCTGACGCTGATGAACGCATAGGATGCCGAACTTGAGTCAGTTTAGGTCCATACCTGTGAGCAGGGTTGGGTTATTGCAGGAAACTTTGACCCTCAGACTACCTGGTTTTCTTGACAGTGAATCAGTTTTGTTGGTACCGGAGATTTTTATCATCAGATGTGTATTTGTTCTTGATATAGCAGGTTTTGATCAGAGGATCTTATCATCAGATGTGTATTTGTTCTTGATAGAGCAAGTTTTGATCAGAAGATCCCATCATCAGATGTGTATTTGTTCTTGATAGAGCAGGTTTTGATCAGAGGATCTTATCATCGGATGCGTATTTGTTCTTGACAGAGCATGTTTATGACTGGAGTCCGAGGATCTCATTACCAGATGTTTGTTCTTGATAGAGCAGAGTTTTGGTCATCAGTTGTTTGTTCTTGACAGAGCAGATTTATGATTGGGGTCTGAAGACCTCATCAGCAGATGTATGTTTGTTCTTGATAGAGCAGTTTCTTGGTCCTGTATCAGAGGTCCTTATTATCAGACATTTTTTCTTGACAGAGCAGAGTTATGATCCTATGTATATGGCCCTATCAGATGGTTGTTCTTGACAGAGCAGATTTGTGGTCCGATACCGGGGTTCTCTTCTTATCAGTGGTTGTTCTTGATAGAGCAGCGTTATGGTTTTGTTGATACAGAATCTCCACAGCACAGTTGCCTTGATCTCCTATTGCATGATTGCATTTTGCATTAGTTTGCATACTCATTTGCATTTCATTAACGTGTGTCTGTGTTGCAGGTACCGTTTTCACCGATCCAGGATTTCTTGCCTCCTATTGTATTGTTATGGGCTCTCTGAGGAAGACCGTGGCTTACAAGTTCCCTGCCCCTGATGTGGTTAAGTTGACTGGTTTGATAGCTTTAGCAGATGATTCTGTGAGGGATGAGTTCAGAAAATCTTACAGCAAGTTGCTCAGTTTGGTTCGTAAACCATCTGTGTTCGAGTTGAATGGGTTGCACGCTCTGCTGCAGTTCTACGACCCTCCATTGAGATGTTTCACTTTCCAGGATTTTGTTCTCGCGCCCACGCTAGAGGAATATGTTGATTTGCTAGGTGTGCCTATCAAGAGGCAGACGCCTTTTGTTCATATGGATGTTGAGCCTGATCTAGCTGGTTTAACTCCTTCGCTTCATCTGGACGCCTCCGAGTTGGTGTTGACTAGTTGGAACAAGGTTCCTGGGTTCTCCTTGCAGTTTCTAGTAAGAAAGGCTCAGCAGTGCGCCAAAGACGGATGTTGGGTTGCGTTCAACGCCATTCTCGCTTTGTGCATATATGGCATCATCCTGTTCCCCAATATGCCCGATTTTGTGGACTTTGACGCATTTCATATCTTTGCTTCAGGGAATCCAGTCCCTACCTTGATAGGAGATGTCTACCATTCTATCCACTACAAAAACGAGAACAGGAGGGGCAAGAATGTCTCATGTTGTGTACCCTTGCTTTATAAATGGCTTGATAGCCATCTGCCCAAGAGGGGTCCTTTTGTCTCGTTTGCAGCCACAACTGAGTGGTCCGAGCGTCTGATGAGTTTATCTGTAGAAGATATTGACTGGTTCGACAGGGATAGGTTGGGTACTGAGGTGATCTTCAGCTGCAGCGGGTTTCCAAATGTGCCTTTGATAGGCAGGAAAGGCTGTTTAAACTACAATCCATCGTTGTTGGTCCGACAGTTCGCGTATGCTTTGAGAGCTCCGCCGAAGGATGAAGAGGTGCAGGAATCTCTGTACCTCACTTGTCTTCTGGAAGGAGATTTGTTATCCAAGCTTCAGCGCGCCTGGAATGGTATCAGTAAGCGAGGAAAACCATTGCTGGGGAGAAGCAACAACCAAGCCTACCCTCCGTATGTGACTTGGGTCAGAGCCAGAGCAGATGCTATAGGGATGCCGTTTCCTCATGCCAAGCCAGAAAGCCCTTCAATGATTGAATAACCTATTATTGTGCCCATTCAGCAGCATAATCAGGTGTTAGCTGAGCGAGATGAATTGAAGAGGGCAAACAAGGAACTGGAGAAAGAATTGGCTCAGCTCCGAAGCGAGAGGAACGAAGCCGTTCATTCTTTCAAAAGGCAAACAGAATTGGTGAACCAGCTGGGGACAGACCTGACTAAGCAGATAGCCGAGCGTGAACGCATGGGTCAAGACTTTAAAGCTGTCAACGATGTACTGGCTACGAAGAAGCAACACTTGGACGAAGCATATCGGAGGATATCCAAGTTCAACCAACACTAGAAGGCTTCCCTGGCCACTAGGAAAGAAAGGGAGGATAAGCTGATGCTACAGATCTCCAAGTTGGAAGCCCAGGTGAAGGATAATGAGAAGAGGTTTGATGAGGAAACCGCTCGCAGATACGCCGCCGAAGGCCAACTCAACAAAACTCTCGCTAACCTGAAGGAACGCAAACTGACGTTTGAGTCCAAGAAGCGGAAGTTAGAAGATTGCTTCGGCGAAGGAGCATGGGAAGGTTCGGTCGAAGGTCTTCAGTATACCATTGTGCAAAGGGAATTACTCGTCGAAGGGTTACTCACTCTGCCTGATCATCCAGAAACGAAGGAGTTGTTAGAAGAGTATCGCACCCGTGGTCGTACTTGACTATTTGTATTCCTTTTGTTTTGATCATTGTTGTATGCTGACCATCACCAGGCTTGTTGGCTGAGGTCACGCTGTGGATTCATCTTGTACTCGCTGATGTTGTGTACTGCCTTGATAGGCTTTCTTTATATATGAGATTGCTATTTCCATGATTGGACTTGGACTTCTTCTTATTATCAGCACTGGCACTCAGGCACTAGGATCGGGGAGATCTCCCCAACGCACAGACACACGCATGCATTTGCATGAAGCATTTGCATAACGAGCATTTTGTTGTTTTTCCTAACCCTTTTGTGTTTCCAGGTTTTTTCAGGTTATTTCAGGTTGTTTCCGGTGGTTCCAGGATTGATCAGAGACCGATTCACCACTATCCGACTAGAGCTAATCAAATCAGGATCATGGAGCAAGTGCAAACTGAGGTTCAGGAACTCCGCGAAAGGATGGATCGCTTCATGGAGCTCATGCAAGCGGTCACCAATGGCCAGGAGCAGCTCAGAACTTTGGTTCAGCCTTTGATTTCAAGGGTTGATAGCAACGGCGTACTCCACGGTGGGACCGTGCCTACTCCTCCACCAGTTGAAACTCCGCAGAATGGTGTCCCCGTGACCGGGGGAAACGGCAGTGCTAACGGCAATGTGATGGCCAACATTGGACTAAATACGACGGGCGTCGGTAATGGAAGTCTGGGAGCTAATGTCAATATCGGGCCGGGCAACGACAATGCAGGCGTCGGGAATCTGTTTGTGCCCTAGCCATGGCTAGAGGATCGTCAGGACGATGTGTTCTCTCAGAAAGGTGCTGAAGGGGAGCTGAATGCTGAAGCGTGGCTTAGATTCAAGGCACTTGAAGACAAGATGAGAGATATCGAGAATCAGAATACTTTGGGCGTTGATATGTACAAGTTGGGATTAATTGATGATTTCAAGGTGCCTCCTAAGTTCAAGGTACCTGACTTTGAAAAATATAAGGGCACTACTTGCCCTCGTGTCCACCTGAGATCGTATTGCAGGAAGATGTCTGCTCATTCCGAAGACGAGAAGTTGCTGATGCACTTCTTCCAAGACAGTCTTTCCGGGCCATCCCTCGAGTGGTACATGGGTCTGGAGCCCACTAGTGTGCGCACATGGAAGGATCTTGCTGAAGCATTTGTGCACCACTACCAATACAATAGCGACTTGGCCCCGAACCGAGTTCAGCTGCAGAATCTGTCGCAGAGGAACAATGAAGGGTTTAAGGAGTACGCCCAGCGGTGGCGTGAGTTGGTAGCTAGGGTTCAGCCGCCGATGGTTAAACGTGAGCTCGTGCAGATGTTTGTAGCCACCCTCCCAGGGGTTTATTATGAGAAGTTAGTCAGCGGTATGTCTGGGACGTTCTCAGATCTCATTATCACGGGTGAGCACGTCGAAAATGGGATCAAGATCGGGAAAATTCAAGGTGAGTCATCCTCAGCTGGAGGAAGCAAGAAACCTTATGCTGGCAAAAGGCGAGAAGGAGAAGCGAGCGTTGTGACCAACGCTCGAAGAAAGGGTAAAGGTCCTCATCAGCAGGTGGCCAGTATAAATATCCCGGCAGCTCCGCAGCAGCAGCAGCAACCAAATCAACAGGGATACAGAAAGTACCAGAATCGGGCACCTTTGGCGAACCGTCACTTCGAGACACCGCCCATGTCGTACACACAACTGTTACAGACTTTGCTTCAGCTACAGTTGATCCAGAAGAGAACGTTGACTCCCTTGACAGGGGCACCTCCGCCAGGGTACGACGCGAATGCCACTTGTGAGTTTCATTCAGGGGCACCAGGCCACACAATAGAGAACTGCAAAGCCTTCAAGCATAAGGTGCAGGACATGGTGGATGCCAAGATCATCAACTTCTCCGATAATGTGCCAAATGTCACGAAGAATCCTATGCCGAATCATAGGGGAGGCGGAGTGAACGCCATTATCGAAGAAGAGAATTTGGATTTGTTGACTGATGTCAGAGATCTGAAGACGCCGCTTAGCTTCGTTAAAGCTAAGTTGCTGAAAAGAGGGTTCTTTCCAAGTTGTGGAGATTTATGCATGGACTGTGCCACACGTTCTGATGGATGTGAGCAGTTGGTAGAGGGAATCCAAAGTCTGATGACTGAGGGGATTTTACAGTTTAGCTGGAGGGCCGAACGTGGATCATGAGAGGTAATGCTGAAGCAGGCCGATGAAGTCGCCACCATCACCATCCCTCGCCGGCCGATAACCATTTCTGCGCCCAGACCGCCCACAATCACTATTACCAAGGCTGGGCCGATACCCTTCGAAAGCACGAATGTTGTCCCATGGCATTATGGGGATGAAGTCTACTGCAACGGGCAGAAGTTGGAGCTAGAACCGTTTGGGTCGACTGTGGATAACCTTGCGGGGATCAGTGGTATTACTCGCAGCGGAAGAGTGTTTGCACCACCAGAGGTCGTGGCGGATAAAGCGGTCAGAGCTGATGCGGCCGATAAGGGTAAAAGTAAAGTCGTTGAAGAGACCCCGCGTGGGGCAGAAACAGATTTGCTTGTTAGAGATGTCGAGGAGTTTATGCGGTTGATCAAAAAGAGTGACTACAAGATTGTGGATCATCTCCATCAGACGCCCTCAAAAATTTCCATTCTGAACTTGTTGCTGTGTTCTGAAGCACACCGCAACGCACTGCTGAAGGTGTTGAACGCCGCCTATGTACCGTAAGAAATATCGGTAAATCAGCTAGAAGAGGTTGTAGCCCACGTAAATGCTGGAAATGGGCTAGGTTTCACGGACCTGGAGCTGACGCCGAAGGGGAGGAATCACAACAGCGCCCTGCACATCTCGATAGAGTGTAGGGGCACAATTATGTCACACGTGTTGGGGACACGGGTTCATCGCTTAATGTCCTTCCGAAGAAGGCATTAATGAAGTTGGATACTCGTGGAGTGATATGCACACCCAGTGATCTGGTTGTGAAGGCGTTCGACGGGACTAAACGACATGTTTTCGGGGAGGTGACCCTGCCAATCCAAGTAGGCCCGGAAACGTTCGACGCGGTATTTTATATTATGGACATCATGCCTGCCTACAGTTGTCTCTTGGGCCGGCCGTGGATCCATGCTGCTGGTGCCGTGACCTCCACGTTGCACCAAAAACTCAAATATGCTGTCGGGGGTAGCATCATAACCGTGTGTGGCGAGGAAGACATAATGGTGAGCCATTTGTCGTCCTTTAAGTATGTGGAAATGGATGGCGAAATCCATGAGACTCTATGCCAAGCGTTTGAAGCTGTCAGAGTGAAGGACGTAGCTCCTGTAGTCACAAAAAAGCCATAGATGACTCTCTCCTCCTTCAAGGAAGCTCGGGCTGTTGTCCAAGCCGGATCTACCCCAGGCTGGGGGCGAATTTTGGAGATACCTAACAAGCAAGATAAGTTTGGGTTGGGATATTCTCCTGGGGCTGAAGCTTCTTCTTCTTCTAGCAGTGCGTCGTGAGGTAAGGGGCCGATCCGGTTTACCAGTGGCAGAGTGATTTTCGAAAGCATCAACGCGGTGTCTGAAGACAGCAGGGATATCGACTGTGACCTCGACTCTTGGATCCAGCCAAGCAAGCCAGGCGAGGGCCTCAACAATTGGTCTGTTAAGGATATCATCCAGATGACAAGCGAAGAGTAATGATTTACTTTTTCCAATCATTGTACAACCCTATGTCCTACCCGGGGCATAGAGGTTTTATTGTCAGGGCCTTGTTGGATTATGTACATGCATTTTGTTAATAAATCAAAGGCGTTTTCTTCGTATTCAAATATTGTGATCTCTGTTATTCCTGTTTTATATTTGTTTTGAAAAACAATAAAATGGCAATGGGGTTTGTGCTAGCCTGCACATCCTTGTTTTAAACTTAACCCTTGTTATTGCAGGATCCACATAACAGACGACATCGACTCTGGACCCTCTACGGCTCACTTCGACTTCGATTGCCCGATCTATCAAGCCGAAGAAGAGATTGATGAAGACGAAGACCTTCCTGAAGAGTTGGCCCGCTTGTTGAAACAAGAGGAGAAAGTTATTCTGCCTCATGAAGAGGAAATCGAGATCGTGAATCTGGGTTCTGAAGAACTCGTCAGAAACGTCAGAATAGGGGCTGCACTGCAGAGTGATGTCAAGCAGAGATTAGTCGAGATACTGAGAGAGTATAGTGACGTCTTTGCTTGGTCATACGAAGATATGCCCGGACTTGATACAGACATCGTGGTCCACCACTTGCCACTGCGAGAAGATTGTCCTCCCGTTAAGCAAAAGCTTAGGAGGACGAGACCAAATATGGCCGTTAAGATCAAAGAAGAAGTGCAAAAGCAGCTTGATGCTGGCTTCTTAGCGGTCACTACCTACCCTCCGTGGGTCGCCAACATAGTGCCTGTACCTAAGAAGGACGGTAAGGTACGCATGTGCGTCGATTATCGGGATTTGAATAGGGCGAGCCCTAAAGATGATTTCCCGCTGCCTCATATCGATGTGTTGGTCGACAACACAGCCCAGTTCTCCGTGTTTTCGTTCATGGATGGCTTTTTCGGTTACAACCAGATCAAGATGGCGCCGGAGGACATGGAGAAAACGACGTTTATCACTCCCTGGGGAACATTTTGCTATAAGGTAATGCCCTTCGGTCTGAAGAACGCAGGGGCCACTTACCAACGAGCAATGGTAACTTTGTTTCATGACATGATTCATCACGAGATTGAAGTCTATGTTGATGACATGATTGCGAAGTCCCAAACGAAGGAGGGACATCTGGTCAATTTGCTGAAGCTTTTTGAGAGGCTTAGGAAGTTCAGGTTGAGGCTGAATCCTAACAAATGTACTTTCGGGGTACGGTCCGGAAAGTTACTGGGGTTTATCGTGAGCGAACGAGGCATCGAGGTTGATCCTGCGAAAATAAAAGCCATACAAGAAATGCCAGTGCCAAAAACAGAAAAAGAAGTTCGTGGTTTCCTGGGCCGAATAAACTACATTGCAAGGTTTATTTCTCAGCTCACGGCCACGTGTGAACCGATGTTCAAGCTTTTAAAGAAAGATCAAGCGATTAGCTGGAATGAGGATTGCCAGAAGGCATTTGACAAGATAAAGCAGTATCTTCAGGAACCTCCGATCTTGATACCCCCAGTGGCTGGACGGCCATTAATCATGTAGTTGACAGTTCTTGAGAATAGTATGGGGTGTGTTCTCGGTCAGCACGACGAGACGGGCAGAAAGGAGCATGCCATTTACTACTTGAGTAAAAAGTTCACTGACTGTGAATCTCGCTACTCGATGCTGGAGAAGACGTGTTGTGCACTAGCCTGGGCTGCCAAACGTTTACGACAGTACATGCTCAATCACACCACCATGCTAATTTCGAAGATGGATCCGATCAAGTATGTCTTCGAGAAGCAAGCGCTTTCGGGTAGGATTGCCAGATGGCAAATGGTGTTAACGGAATATGATATTTAGTACGTTTCCCAGAAAGCCATCAAGGGAAGCGTATTGTCTGATTACCTTGCCGAACAGCCGATCGAGGATTACCAGCCGATGAAATTTGAATTCCCTGATGAGGATATCATGTTTCTCAAAGCGAAGGATTGCGTTGAGCCGTTGCCCGACGAGGGGCCAGATAGGAAGTCCCAGTGGAAATTGATATTTGACGGGGCGGTTAATTCCTACGGAAGTGGCATAGGGGCAGTCATCACGACTCCCCACGGATCCCACATCCCGTTCACTGCGAGACTGACGTTTCCAGTCACCAATAATGAAGCGGAGTACGAAGCATGCATCATGGGTATAGAAGAGGCAATTGATTTGAGAATCAAGAATCTAGACATATATGGTGATTCGGCGCTTGTGATCAACCAGATTAAAGGGGAGTGGGAGACTCGTCAATCGAATTTGGTGCCATACATGAACTATGCCAGAAGGCTACTTCCATTCTTTGATCGAGTGGAACTCCATCATGTGCCCAGAGCAAAAAATCAGATGGCTGATGCCTTAGCCACGTTGGCTTCGATGTATAAAATCAATTTTTGGAATGAGGCTCCAAGAATTGTCCTTTCTCGTCTTGATAGACCTGCATTTGTCTTTGCAATCGAGGAAGCCGCCGACGGCAAGCCATGGTTCCACGACATCCAGACTTTCCTTATGACTAAGGAGTATCCTGCGGGTGCGTCAACCCAGGATAAGAAGACTCTGAGGAGGCTATCTGGAAATTTTTATCTCAATCCTGATGGAGTGTTGTATAAAAGAAACCACGATCTCGTGCTACTCAAATGTGTAGATGAGAAGGAGGCGAGTATGCTCATGGAAGAAGTCCATGAAGGCACATTTGGTACGCACGCCGGCGGGCATGCTATGACGAGAAAGATCCTGAGAGCAGGATACTACTGGCTGACGATGGAATCGGATTGCTTTAAGTTCGCGAAGAGGTGTCATAAATGCCAGATTTATGCTGATAAAGTTCATGTGCCGCCGTACCCGTTAAATGTCATGTCCTCCCCGTGGCCGTTCTCCATGTGGGGCATCGACATGATAGGCAAGATCGAGCCCACTGCATCTAACGATCATCGCTTCATTCTAGTAGCTATCGACTACTTCACCAAGTGGGTGGAGGCAGCCTCATATGCTAACATGACCAAGCAGGTGGTGGCTAAATTCATAAAGAGGGACATCATCTGTTGTTACGGAATTCCCGAGCGGATTGTTACTGATAATGGTTCGAATCTGAATAATAAGATGATGAAGGAGTTGTGCCAGAGTTGCAAGATTGAACACCACAACTCATCTCCTTACCGGCCGAAGATGAATGGCGCCGTTGAAGCGGCCAATAAGAACATAAAGAAGATTGTTCAGAAGATGGTTGTGACCTACAAATATTGGCACGAGATGCTGCCATTTGCACTGCACGGTTATCGTACGACGGTACGCACGTCAACCGGGGCAACTCCTTTCTCCTTGGTGTACGGTATGGAGGTTGTCCTACCGTTAGAAGTGGAGATCCCTTCTTTGCGAGTTTTGGTTGATGTGAAACTCGACGAGGCAGAATAGATTACAAACCGACTGAACCAACTCAGCCTGATGGACGAGAAGAGGTTAGCATAGATCGCGCATGGTCGTCTGTACCAAAGCCGAATGAAGAAAGCGTATGATAAGAAGGTGCGTCCTAGAAGCTTTCAGACGGGTGATCTCGTCCTGAAGAAGATTCTTCCTCCACACTCCGATCACCGAGGCAAGTGGACTCCCAATTACGAAGGTCCGTACATCGTCAGCAAGGTCTTCTCGGGAGGAGCTTTGTTGTTATCCACGATGGATGGTGAATATTTTGCATCCCCGGTGAACGCGGACGCGGTTAAAAAATACTTTGCTTGAAAGCGACCCGCTGGACAGTAAAAAGAGAGTCCAGGCAAAAATGGGGAATCCCGGCGAACCATAAAAAAGGAAAAAGGTTCGGGCAAAAATTAGGGATATAAATTGAAAAAATGTACACCCGCAAAGTCGAAAACCCGGATGGGCGACTTTGGCAAAAAAGGGTATCCCGGTGAACTGAAAACCCGCAAAGGGCGGTTCACGCAAAAGTTAGGGATTTGAAAAAGCAAATGACTGTGTTCCGCGTGTGGACTTTCTTTGTTTAGTGGTTTGGAAGACCTGAGGGCCGTTTATCTGAATCAATCTCTTCTGAAGCTGAAGCGTCGGAGAAGTATCGAAGTCGAGTGGGTCATAGAGGGATCAACTAATGGTGTTCGTCTACGCCTCGTTGCCGACATTTGTATATACTGATGTATATTTATGTTTTATTTTTTGCGCGGCTTCCTCATTCCAGGAGCTTGCATCTATTGTAAAACATTTTTACCCATCCAGGGGTTCGTTATCAATAAAATGTATACCATTCAGCAATTCTGTTTGCCTGTTTAGCATTTATCTGTTTTGTTTGCGAAAAGAACGCCGATGTTTTTGATAAAATGCGCATACACAAACTTACTGGCCTAGGCCATTGATTGTTGAAACAATGAATTACTTGAACATTGTCACGAGATAATAACCTTGATAGGTCCCTTTGAGAAGAGTATCTTGTCTGTTTGTTTGTGTTGTTACAGGTGTAGCTTATTCCAGACAGAGCGCCGTGCGTATCCCCAAGCAGGATGATTCCTTCTTCTCCAGCAGAGTTCAGTAGCCTCTCCCCGCAGAGTCTGAGCCCGAGATCGCAAGCATTGATATGTCTCCCCAGGCAGAGAAGATTCTCTCCCCAATCAGATGCATCCTAAAGGAATGTCATCTCCTCAACTGAGTCATACTGAAGTGTGCAGCAACTGATGGTACAAGACTGAAGTCTCCAGCGGAATTGAGATTCCCCACAGAGTCGTACTCTCCCCCGAAGCCGGATGATTCCTTCTTCCCCAGCGGAATTGAGATTCCCCCACAGAGTCGTACTCTCCCTGGTAAGCAGAATGATTTCTTCTTCCTCAGCCAAGTTGGCAGATCCCCCAAGAGAGCCGAATCCTTGGAAGCCGCTCGGGCCATGATTGGTTTTCCCCAGTGGAGTGTTGAATAGCTGATGCCACATTTCCCCACCGGAGTCGTTATTCCCAGGGAAGTAGCCATAAAGGTCGTGCAGTATATTCCCGCGATAGATATCGCTTTCCCTCAGCAAGTCAGGTTCTCGTAGAGCTTCGTTCCCCCGCAGTAGTCAACTGAAGTTGTGTCCCCTGCAGAGTCCAATTGAGATTGGTGTGACCTTGTTCTCCTCAGCAGGATGATTCCTTCCCCCTACCAGAGTGGTTCTTTCTCCTTGACAGGAGGATTCTCCCTTCAACATTTATTTTGCTGACGGGATCGCATCATTTTGCATGACTGCATAGCATTTATCATAAACGCGTAGCATTTCCACCGTGTGGAGCATTGCGCCCTTGCCTAAGCATATGCATAATAAGCATGATCAAGGTTGTTACCGTTCTTGTTTTGCAAGTGTTCCGCCGCATAATTGATTGCTCAAGGTTGTGAAGCAGTTCTCTCAGCTGATGCAGAGTGCCTGATGGCAGAGGTTTGGATATTCCCAATTGGTTCATGATTGACCAAGAATTCCATTCCCGACTTGCTGATGAAGTCCGGCCGATGCCCGAAAGTTTTCTTTGAATGCCTGACGGCATGATTTAACGGGATCAACCTGATGGTTGACCTGACGAGTCCCGAGGAATCTTGATGCCTGACGGCATGATCGACCATGTATTACCGGTTACCGTATGACCGATTCTCCAGCTTGTTGTCGTGCAACTATTATTTCAGTTCTCGAAGATTTGTTCCCATCAGAGTACCGTGTACTTGTGCAGTTGGCAAATTTCCGGATTTATCGGTATTCAACCGTCTCGTACCTTGATTGGTTGAGAGTCGTTCGCCTCACCCAGTCAGGTTCAAGCCGTTTGAATAGGGGCAGCTGTTGCACCCCAAAATTTGACAACACTTCAAGAGGTATGAGTACCAATCAAGACTTTGAAGCTAGCCAAGAAGGTTATTCAGATGATTAAGGGTTGATATCCTTGTCAAAGAAGTTAAGAGATCCTCAGAGAGATTGGTTGAAACCACGGTTGTGTGCCTCCTAACTTGAGAGTTGTGAGAGCTCCTCAGATGATTCTGAGGCCATGAGGATAGACTTGAAGCTTTGAGAAAGTTTATGAGATGTCTTGAGAGCCATCATGAGGCCTAGAGAGGTCATTGTATAAGAATAAGAAGACTCAGCCATGAGTGGTGTAATTAGGGTTTGACTGGGTCAACCCTAGGTTAACTGATGATTTGGAGAGGTTTGAGACCTAATTCAAGAGCCATGTGATCATGGATTGATGCATTGAGATGATATAAGAATTATTCCTAGACCAACTCATCATGATTGAAGAGTTTGAGAAGTTTCATTCTAGGGTTTCTAAGGTTTGACAGTGTAAAATCCCCTAGTTTGATCCCTATCTTCAAGGCAGTTTAGCTCAAGATGTGATTGTCATCTCATCTTGCCTACAACATGAATGTTGTAGAGCTTGTTCTTAGATTTAATTTGAGTACTAGAAATCCTTGATAGGATTTGTAGAGCTCAAGTTATGACTTTGACAAGTTACAGGTCATCTGAGGTATGTGAATCTGGGTCCTTGAAAGTCACCCAACTTGCATCCAACTTTTGCCCAAGAAGGATGATTCCTAGGAACTTTTGGTCAACATGAATGTTGGTCCTCATCTTCTTAGATTTATAGAGAGTACTAGAAGTCCTTGATAGGATTTGTAGAACTCAACTGATGGCTTTGACAAGTCAAGGGCATTTTGGTCATTTGGAGATTATAGGTCATTTCAAGCATAAGGCCATAACTCCTATTTCCAAGCTTCAAATGGAAAAATCTTAAACATCAAACTTGCTTAGAATGATGTTTTAAGGCTATTAGGGAGGTCATGAGATGTTGAAAAGGCTTGTAGCAAAAAGTGATAAAAATGACCTAAAATGGAGGCATAAGTTAAATAAGTTGAAGTTGGAAATTGGAAATCCCAAGTTACACATCCAAACCATGGCATATAATAGGTCATTTTGACTCCAAAGAACATTTTAGAAACAATGGTTCAGCCACCTTTTTGAATTGAGGCTTAGATCATGGGGTTACTTTGGAAAATGCTTGCTTGCATAATAAGGTACAAATGCAAAACACTAGGAAACTCAACGTACAAGCTTGCTAAGTGTTTTCACACATCCCATATCTCATCTAAGGAGAATTTCAGGTCAAGGCAAGTTGCTGCAAGAGGCTTGGCATGAGATGAGGCATGAGATGAGATGCATCCATAAACTCATGGCATGAGAATCCCAATTTCTCATTGGATGGTTCCAGATGGTTCTAGATGAGTCTAAACCATTCTATATATGATTTAGAACTTGCTCAGATGCAAGGTTGGTGAGAGATTAGAGAGAAGAGTGAGATAGCCATTTCAATTGCTTCCATTGCAAGTTGAAATCAAATTCCACATTCTGATCCATTTCCATATTCTGATCCATTTCCATTTCTTCTTTCAATCCAAACACATTCCATTGATCACACTAAAGCTGTGCAGACCAAATTGGAGGCAAAACCATGGAGAATTGAAGAGATGACACTTGGATTTTGAAGGTTGCAAGTCACAATCGGGTTTGGAGATTCAAGCTTTCTTGGCCCAATCTTTTGCAAACAGAAGCTTTATCATCATTCAAGGATCGATTCTGAAGAGTTTGAGAGCTTGAAGAGGAGGATTACCCTATCTGGTGTTCAAGATTTGACAGGTTAGTAAACTTTCTTCTACACCATGATTTAGGCATGATTAGGGAGAATTGTTAGGATAGAACGGTTAGAGACAATTAGGTGTTGGATTCTGGGAAGTTTGAGATCAATTGGTGAGGTTTTAGTTGGTGACACCATTTTTGTTTTGACCAAGAACTCAAGATATAGTGAGCTATAGCATGAATTTGATATAAAGAATTAACCAGTGTGAGTTGGTTATCATTCTGAGGTAGTTAATTTCAAGAATTGTTGAAGTTGATGTCTGAGCTTATTTTTGACCTTGGATCGGGTTTGAAGATTTAGGATGATTCAATTGATTTCAAGGCCATGGCTGTGATCAGCATGAAATTCTGGATGGATTAGGGTTTTGAATCTTAGTTTTTCATGGAGAATTGAGGTGATACGAATTGGTGAAGATTGAGCTATGGAGCTCTGTTTCCATGGCTTCCTCATTTTGAACGTTGGCTAGAGGAAGAAGACGAAGGCGTGGCCATTGGATGGAGATTGGACCCGTTGACTGGGCGTGGATCGTGAGGCTGAGATTTAATCTCACATTTGAAGAGGGAGTCTGAAGACACCAAAACGAAGCGTTTCATTTAACTGAGGTTTTGGGCTTAAGTGGATTACTTGCTATCCCAACCCCCTTTCATGGCCCATGATTGTTTTGAACTATATTTTGTTACTTACTGCACCGTTTCTTTTTCTTTTTCTTTATAATTTCTTGATTGAATTTCTGATTAATAACTGGGCCTAGCGCGCCTTACTAACCCCACCCCCATTTTAAGCCCATATAAAAAATGAACTGTCTGGCATTGCTATTCACACCAAGGTTTTCATATTTTAATTTCTTTTTCTCCATTTTATTTTAATCTTTGAAAAATCATAATAAATATAAAATTAATGATTTTTGCATGGGGATTTTTTCTCCCATTTCATGTTCATGTCTAGAAAATTATAAAATCAAAATATTTGCATTTCATGCATTTTTAGTATTTTTTGTGTATTTTCTCGTTTAAATAGCATTTTAATTCTTTTTATGTTGATGCATAGACTTGTAGAATTTTGTTTAGCTAGTTCCCTTTGAAGTTTTTAGGATAATTAGAATAGGACCTTAGCTCCCCTCTGGATTTATTCCATAATTTTGTGGTTAATTTTTGATTAGTTTTGGTTAGATGACTTTAGGTTGTATAGAATTAGGTCAATCCTTAACATAGGTCCACGATAACACTAGAATTTTGGGTTTCTAGGTCAAGTTAGATATTGGGACATATAAGGGTATTAAGGGTAGGTATATAGGATCCCCTAGAAATTAGATTAGATTTTAATATGATGGTATGCTATTTTTAAATGATTTTTGCAGTTGATTGTTGTTTGTGTTGCCCTTGTGGGCTTGTATTTTGTTTTGCTTTGCTTTGTGGGCTTGGTGGGCTTGATTTTGATTTGAGGAGCATTGAGGAGCATAGTAGAAGACTTGAAGATTGATTAAGGAGCTTGAGAGCTTGAGAATCTTGTTTGTTGTTGTTTTAGGGTTAAGGGATTAAGAAGAGCTTAGACCTAGTTAACTTCTTTCTTAAACATGGATGGTATCTTTCACCTCCATTCCCCCCCATGATTCAAGGTCCTTCCATGGTATTCACCTCCCTCCTTTGGAGGGATAAGTGATGGTACCTAGGGGGTAGAATCTTTGAGGGAACCCTTCTTTTGATGTTGAACCCTTATAGGTCACCTTTGGTGGTCAGTAAGCAGTTTAATATCCCAGCCTATCCAGTTAAGTGATTTCCTCTGGTTTGAGTATCTTGAGAGATATTGGGCTTGAGTGTGAAGATGAAGACTTCATTGAAGAGTATGGAAGAGGATGATTCTTTGAGCATTGCCATTGCAACTGAAGCTTGAAGAGCAACAAGAGCAAGTTGATACTTGAATACTTAATGAAGATCCAGTAAAGACTGAATGAAGAGCTGAGGCTTGAGAAAAAGACTGAAGGATGAAGTTGACACTTCTAAGTGATTAAAGGTTACTTTGAGAAGCTGAAGCTTGCAGGAAGAGAAGACCAGGTTGAGACTGGTAAAGCAAAGAGAGCTTGAAACCTTGAGGACTAAGTTGATACTTAGGAAGAGGATTCAATTGAGATTGACTGAAGAGCTGAAACTTGAAGAACAAAGGAAGTTGATACTTACTTTGAAGCTTGGAGATCCTGAAGGAATCAAGTTGATACTTGTGGTTAAGAATGAAGCCTGAAGGTGGAACTGACTAAGGAGCTGAAGCTTGAAGAAGAAGATAAGTTGAAACTTATGTGGAAGGGTTGAAACCTGGGGAAGCAAATTGATATTTGTCATGAGAGATGATAGCCTTGAAAGGTGGTTAAAGTCTGAAGACTGAGTTGCTGTTAGAAGAGCTGAAGCTTGGAGTTGAGAGAGGGGTTGATCTGCTTTCTTTCCTGTCTGTTTTCTTTTCTGTGTTGATGTGCCTTGTTTGACTTGCTTGATGCATTAGAATAAGTTCATATCTAGACTAGGTAGAATCTAGGAGCATGATTGCACTAGAGGTTGAGTTGCTCCCTCTGCTTGTATTGTTACTGTATGGCTTTGCTTGCGGGTATTCGGTAGAGCCCTGCTCCCTTGCCCATGTGGTTTGTTTTGCTTGATAGCATGATTTTATTCCCTCTGTATGATTGCAGTTTACTGTATTTTGCTTGATAGCATGATGTTTTATTTCAGTATGATTGTTGTTATTCATTCTGGCTTGAGGTTGAGATGAGCTTGTGGAGGCTGATGCCCCACACACATTTCCTCCCTCACTTGCATTGCATGCATTTTACCGTATTACTGTTTACTGTTTAAGCTGATGCTTTATCTGTGTCTGTGTATCATTGACATGATCCCTTAGGACTCTCATTTCCTTTGATAAGGAAGTGATGATAGAACTTTAGGTTGAAACCTATGCATGATAACTTCTAGGAGTTCCCTATTCAAACCTCAACCATAGGATGAATCCTTGGCATTATAACAGTAGGACTTGATAGTCTCCCTCCTAGTTGAGCCTGTTCTCTTCTCATCTCAAAACAGCTTAAGATACAGTAATCATGAATGATTTCTTTCGTACGTTACGAGCCTTAAGCTATCTGAGAAAGGATTGTGGGAGAGTTTCTTTTCCACAGTCTGGATGTTTAGTATGGTACCCTTTGGGTGACATGCGACGCATTCACTCTCAGGTCATAGTCTTTAGTGCGATTGAAATTGCAAACACAATAAAAACACTTCTTCCATAAAAGACAGAAAATAATCCGTAGTGTCCCGAACTACGTAAGCTCTGATCTCTCATACCTGTTGAGAGTATGTAGGCACAATACTGATGTATTGGCGAGCCACCTTCCCCATAACCCGTCGTAGGCCGAACTACGTTGACTCTGATTTCTCGTTCTTTGATGAGAATACGTAGGCATAAAGTGCGACGCTTTGCCGAGTCATTTTCGTTTCTTTTTAAGCCAGCCTTGATAGGTAGATAGATAAACAACCCGTCCAGTAAACACAACAAGCGTGGATCCCGTCGAGTACGACGGACGTGAGGGGTGCTAATACCTTCCCCTTGCGTAACCGACTCCCGAACCCAGACAATGGTTGCGACGATCTTGTCTTACCCTTTTTCGTTAGGTTTTTTCCGATCATTTCCTTTCCCGTTCTAAGGGATAAATAACGAAAGGTGGTGACTCTTCTGTTGTGCCGGCACCTTATTTTCGCGAAAGCGACAAGGAGAAACTTGGTTCCATGTCAAAAATGTCTTGGAAGTGAGTTGACGTTGAGTTGACCAAAATTATCTTTATCTGAGGACACCAACTTGTTGACATCATAACTTGAGATGTAAAAACTTAATGGATGAGTTCTTGTACTCAAACGAAATCTTGAAATATGCTCAACAAGTCCCATGTTTGCCTGAAAATGAGATTGAGCTAGCATCATAGGGAAAATTGTCCTTGAATTTATTCACCAAAGAAGGGGATTTTACACTGAAATTATTTGAAACCCTAATTTAGTACTCCTGAATATCTTTGATTAATCTTAAAATGACATCCTAGATGCTTTGGGATGACTTCCCATGTCTCAATAACTTAGAACCAAGTATTGAACCCTCTCAAGTCCACAATTGACTTTGGGTTGACCAGATGAAACCCTAGCTTCACATCCTTTGACTAGGGCTCTTGCATATGACATGTATGACCACACAAGCTCCATAAAGACCCATCAAGATACACATTGAGCTTTTGAACCATGCTTTTATCCAAAATAGTAACCTCATGACCTCTGATGACCCTCAAGATAGGAGGTGAAATCCATACAGAAATCTCTCCTCTCAAGGAGCTTTGAAACTTTATCTGATGATGAGCCCCTGTTGGCTTGCACATGATACCCTTGCTTGAGCTTGAACAAATGAAGCTCTCCTCTTGAATGGCAAAACAAACCTCTTGATCCCCTATTAGAACCAATGTTATGCAAATTCAAATGCTAAAATGAAATGAAATATAAGCCAAGTTAGAAGAAAAGGTTGGTCAAATTTTGGGGTACAATAGCTGCCCCTATTCAAACGACTTAGACCTGAAGGGATGAAAATCGAACGGCTTTCAAACGTTCAAGGTAAAAGGTGGTTGAATACAAAAAGACCCAGAAATTTTCTAACCGCAAAATAGAACTGCAGAATGGTCCACCGGAGTGGAAAAAGAATCACTGGAGAAATTGTAACTAATAGTTGCATGAAAGTGAGCTAACTCACCATCAATTAGAAAACATAGACACACAGTCGGAAAAAACCTCTGCTAACACAAAGGCGTCTGTTAAGCAAACTAGGCTCAAAATCCATTGGTAACATCTGCTATCCAAAGTAGGCATCCGTTAATCAAAACAAGCATCCATTTATCCAAACAGGAATTCGTTAATCAAAACAGGCATCCATTAATCAAAACAGGCATCTGTTAACAAAACAGGCCTCCATTAACAAAACAGGCATCCGTTTATCAAAACATGCATCCGTTAAATTAAAAAAAGGCATCTGTTAAATAAAAAACATACATATTTTAAATAAAAAATAGGCATCCGTTAAATAAAAAACAGGCATCCGTTAACAAACAGGCATCGAACCCTAAGGTCAGCTTAACACGAAGTTGGTAACATCTGCTATCCAAAGCAGGCATCCGTTAATCAAAACAGACATCCATTTATCCAAACAGGCATCCGTTAAATAAAAACAAGCATCCGTTTATCAAAATAGGCATCGACACTAAGTCGGTAAAAAAAGAATATGCCGATTCACTATCTGAAAGAAGAAATCCACTGGAGAAGAAATAAACTTAACCATGTAAACTCCATTGGGGAGAAAATGATAAGATGAACACATTTGTCAATGATCTTGCTGGGGTCTGGATACCACACAGACTCATGAAATAATACCACTATTTGCTAGAGATGATAGGATGAACACATCCATCAAAGATTTCGCTGGGGTCTGGATACCACACAGGCTCAAGAAATATACTGGTGTCTGCTGGAGATACATCTGGAAACAAGAGGTAACAACCTGGCTTATGTTTCAAATGCATATGTTTGAATATAGTGTAATGCTCCATAAGAAATGGAAATCCTATGCGTTTAGGAGGACGTTATGCAAAATGCAAATGCAAAGGAACCACCCCAGCAAAATAAATGCTGAAGAAACGAAAACAACTCCGATGGGGATGAATGGGTGCCATGTACGGTTGGAATTTTGTTGGGAAAACAAGCTCTGGATGGCTTCCTGGAAAAGAACTCTCCTGGGTAAAACTGCTATGCTGAGAAAAAAATCCACTCCGCTGAGGATCAAATCAAACTCTACTGAGGAAAACGTCCTAAACGATCTTCCAGAATACGACTCTTCTGGGGGAACAAATAACTCGGCTGGGGAAACAAAACCACTCTACTGGGAAAATCAGCCCTGGATGGCCTCCTAGAATGAAAAAAACTTTTCTAGGATACAAAGAAAACTGCTAGGAATAACTCCACTCTGCCGGAGATTAAATCTGATATGCTTGGTATTAAGAATAAGATTTATGGGAAGACCATCCTAAACTCTCTCTACTGAGGATGGGGAATAAACTCTTCTGGGGTTTATCCCACTCTATGGGTAAGAAAACCTACTCCAGCGACCTCGCTGGGGATTAGGAATAAAGATTAATTGGGAGACATCCCAAAAAACTCGCTCTAAAGAATACCAATAATCAATTGGTTTCTACTACAGAAAACAACTTCACCGAGGAGTACTCATTGAGGGAATCAACATCAACCTCTTCTTGGGGAAATAAGACTCATCAACATCAACCTCTGCATAGAGAAATGAGTCAAGGCTCAAGTCTTTGACGGGAGCGGAGTCAAAACTTAGACTCTGTGGGGGCAATAACACTGCACTTGTCCCACTGCTGGGGAAGAGGTCCCAAATTTTCCTGTCGAGGAGGACTTCAATCTCAACCTACTAGGGATAGGCATACAATTCCATATACTGGGGATGACTCCACTCTTCTTGGGACATCAATCTCAATCTGCTGAGGATAACCTTGATCACATCCTGATAGGGGATAAGCGCAATCTCAACCTATCGGGGAGAAACTAGTCTTAAACTGCTGGGGAGAAACTAGTCTCAACCTACATAACAACACTCTGTGGGGATAGAGATGTAGCAACTTCACTAGGGAAACACCTCTGAAGCAAACTCTTAACAAAGAGAGCCTTGTAAATGACAAAAAAACAATGTGTCATGTATGCAATAAAGGCCATTTCGGTCATTGTCCATCACATTATTCAAGTAAATCATTAATTCGATTATGATTAGCAAAGCCCACAAGTTTATGTATGCAAAGTTTTATCAAAAACGTCTGGCGTCTTTTGCAAACAAAACAGTAAAAAGCTAAACAAGAAAGCTTTCTGAATAGTATATACTTCATTGATTGAAAATGGCCTGTAAATAGGCAGATTACATCAGATGTAACTCTTGAAAAGAGAAAGTTGTGCAAAAAGTATAGAAATGCAAAAAGATATACAAAATGTCGACAATGTGGTACTGACCACCACCATGTGTTGACTCAGCTATGACTCGCATGACTTCTATGCTTTCTCCATTGTCTTGCCTTCTGAAGAGACTGATCGATTGATTGACCCTCGGGTCCTCCCAGTATCCACTGTGCTCATGGGGTCAGACACAGACCGCAATCGTTTTCTTTTCAAATCCCTAACTTTTGCTTGAATCTCCCTTACGGGTTTTCGATTCACCGGGATACCCATTTTTGCCAAAGTTGTCTTTCCAAGTTTTCAACTTTGCGGGTTTACATTTTTTCTTTTGATCCCTAATTTTTGGTCGAACCCATTCTTTTTATGGTTCGCCGGGATGCCCCATTTTTTCATGGATTTTCTTTTTTTTTTTTAATTATTCCAGCGGGTCTCTTTAAGCAAAGTATTTTTTAACTACGTCTGCATTCACAAGGGACATAAAATCTTCGTCATCCATAGTTGAAAGTAGTAAGGCTCCTCCGGAGAAAACTTTCCTTACCACGTATGAACCTTCGTAGTTGGGAGTCCATTTGCCCCTGTGATCTGATTGTCGAAGGAGAATTCTGTTCAACACTAAATCGCCTGCCTGATAGCTCCAAGGGCGCAACTTCTAATCGAATGCTTTCTTCATTCTGCTCTGATACAGCCGGTTGTACGCAATGGATGCCAATCTCTTCTCGTCCATCAAGCTAAGCTGATTCAATCTGGCTTTCACCCATTCCGCCTCATCAATTTTGACGTCAACCAAAACACTCAAGGAAGGAATCTCGACTTCCAATGGTAGGACAACTTCCATACCATATACTAGCGAGAAAGGTGTTTCCCTAGTTGAAGTACATACCGAAGTACGATATCCGTGTAATGCAAAGGGCAACATCTCCAATCTTTGTAGGTAACAACCATCTTCTACACAATCTTCTTGATGTTCTTATTGGCTACCTCAACAACACCATTCATCTTCGAGCAATAAGGAGAATAGTTGTGATGTTCGATCTTGAAAATTTGGCACGGTTCCTTCATCATCTTGTTATTCAAATTCGAACCATTATCAGTAATGATTATTTCGGGCACTCTGTAACGATAAATGATGTCCTTCTTGATAAATAGAGCCACAACTTGCTTGGTGACGTTGGCGAAAGAAGCTGCTTCGACCCACTTGGTGAAATAGTCAATTACTACCAAGATGAAGCGATGTTCGTTGAATACAGTTGGTTCAATCTTACTGATCATATCAATGCCCCACATAGCAAAGGGCTAAGGAGGCGCCATGACGTTCAGAGGACTCGGCGGTACATGCATCTTATCAGCATAAATCTGATATTTATGGCACTTTCTGGCGTACTTGAAACAATCAGACTCCATAGTCATCCAACAGTAGCATGCCCTCAACAATTTCCAAGACATTGCATGTCCGCCTGCATGCATACCCAAAGCACCCTCGTGGACTTCTTCCATAAGCAAACCTGCTTCTTTTTCATCCACACATCTCAACAACACCAAGTCGAAATTTCTTCAGAAAAGTACATCGTCCTTGTTCAGATAGAAGTTTCCAGACAATCTCCTCAAAGTTTTCTTATCCTGGCTCGATGCCCCAGGCGGATACTTCTGATTCTTGAGAAAGTTTCGGATATCATAATACCATGGGTTCCCATCCGATACTTCTGTTGGCCTATCGAGGCGCGAGATAACGATCCTTGGAGCATTGTTCCAATAATTCACCTTGTACATCGAGGATAAGGTAGCCAAGGCATCTGCCATTTGATTCTCAGCTCTTGGCACATGATGAAACTCTACCCTGTTGAAGAAAGGTAAAAATCTCCTTGCATAGTTCATGTAAGATACCAGATTAGGCTGACGAGTCTCCCATTCTCCTTTGATCTGATTGACTACCAAAGCTGAATCACCATAAATATCAAGGTTCTTGATTCTCAAATCAATTGCTTCTTCGATACCCATGATACATGCTTCATACTCAGCTTCATTGTTGGTGTAGGGGAATGTTAACCTGGTGGTAAACGGTATGTGGGAACCATGAGGCGTAGTAATGATTGCCCCAATTCCGCTGCCATAAGAGTTAAAAGCACCGTCAAAAATCATCTTCCATTGGGAGCCTATCTCGAGACCTTCATTTGCTAACGGCTCATCGCAATCTTTCATCTTCAGAAACATAATATCCTTGTCAGGAAATTCAAACTTCATCGATTGATAATCATCAACCGGCTGCTCTGCGAGATATTCTGACAAAACACTCCCCTTAATGGCTTTTTGGAAGACATACTGAATATCGTATTCTGTCAAAACCATCTGCCACCTAGAAATTCTCCTTGAAAGAGTTTGCTTATCGAACATATAATTGATCGGATCCATCTTTAAAATCAGCATGGTTGTGTGATTCAGCATGTACTGCCTCAGGCATTTGGCGGTCCAAGCAAGTGCACAACACGTCTTTTCTAACATTGAGTATCTGGACTCATAATCTCTGAACTTTTTACTCAAGTAGTAGATGACATGTTCTTTTCTTCCCGTCTCGTCATGTTGACCAAGAGCCCAACCCATGGAGTTCTCAAGAACCGTCAAGTACATTATCAAAGGTCTTCCGGCCACCAGAGGCATCAATATCAGAGGCTCCTACAAATACTCTTTTATCTTTTCAAATTCCCTTTGGGAATTTTCATTCCAAGCAACCGCCTGATCTTTCTTTAACAGCTTGAACAATGGTTCACAGGTGGTTGTAAGGTGAGATATGAACCTTGCAATGTAGTTCAATCTGCCTAGAAAACCACGAACCTCTTTTTCTGTTTTCTGTGCTGTCCTTTATTGTATAGCTTTTATTTTTGCAGGATCGACCTTGATTCCTTTTTAACTGACTATGAACCCCAATAGCTTTCCTGACCTTACACCAAAAGTGCACTTGTTTAGATTCAACCTCAATTTGAATTTCCTCAACCTTTCAACCAACTTCAAAAGATTAAACAGATGCTCTTCCTCCATCTATGACTTCGCGATCATGTCATCAACATATACCTCGATCTCATGATGAATCATATCATGAAAGAGAGTCACCATCGTCCGCTAGTAGGTTGCCCCTGCATTTTTCAATCCAAAAGGCATGACCTTATAGCAAAACGTCCCCCATGGTGTGATAAAGGTTGTTTTCTCCATGTCTTCCGGGGCCATCTTGATCTGGTTATACCCGGAGAAGCCATCCAGGAAGGAAAACACTGCATATTGCATAATATTACCAACTAGAACATCGATGTGGGGGAGCGGGAAATCGTTTTTCGGGCTCGCTCTGTTTAGATCACGGTAATCTACACACATACTGAACTTACCATCTTTCTTAGGCACATGAACAATTTTAGTGACCCATGGAGGGTAGTTCGTAACAACAAGAAACCCGACGTCCAATTGCTTCTGGACCTCCTCCTTAATCTTAACTGCCAAGTCTGGTCTGGTTCTTCTTACCTTCTGCTTTACAGGTGGACACTCTTATTGAAAAGGTAAGCGATGAACCACTATATCCGTATCCAATCCGGGCATATCCTCATATGACAAAGCAAATACGTCTCTATACTCTCGGAGCATGTCTACCAGTCTTGTCTTGACATCATCCTCTAAAGCAGCCCCTATTCTGACCTCTTTTTTGTCTTCCTCTGTACCCAGGTTGACAACTTCAATATCTTCTTGATGAGGCAGAATGACCTTCTCCTCTTGTCTCAACAACCTGGAGAGCTCTTCAGGTAGGTCTTTGTCTTCATCAATCTCTTCTTCGACTTGAGAAATGGGATTGTCAAAGTCATACTGAGTCATAGACGAGTCTGAACCGGTGGCATCTGCGTTGTGAAACCTGCATAATGATGATTTGATGCTTAAAATGATATGAAAACAAGCACAAACCACATTGCCATTTTATTGTTAAAAATAAAAACAGGAAAAACAGGGATAAAAAATATTTGAATGCAAAAGATGCCTTTTCATTGATGATAAAACAAATGTTCAAGCATAAACAAGTACGGGCACTACAAATAAAACCGCTACGTTCTGGGTAGAACACAGGGCTATACATATTCAAAAAGTAGATAAATTACTCTTCAAAGGTCACTTGAACGACTTCCTCAATTGTCCAATTTCTCAGGCTTTGGCCGAGAACACATGGCTTGATCCACATATCCATATCACAATCACTATCCCTTTCGTCTTCAGATACGATGTTGATTCTGTCGAAGATCACCCCACCACTTGTAAGCTGAACCGGTCTTCTATATCGTGGAACGCTTTGTGAGGAGGAAGGGTTGTATCCCAATCCGAACTTATCCTGCTTGTTGGGGATACTCAGCACCTGACCCCATCCTTGAGATGAACACGACTCCACCACAGCTTGAGCTTCTTTAAAAGAAGACATGGAAATCTGGGGAGTCCTGCCCACAACAGGAGGCTTCTCTCTGACCTGAAAAGCTTCAAATGCCTGGCGTAAAGTCTTGTGAATTTCCCCATCAACTTCAACATACTTGAAGCACGATAGTTGGTTGATCATTATGTCTTCTTCATCACAGATGGTGACAATATTCCCCCCAACCATGTACTTCAAATTTTGGTGCAAGGTCGATGTCACTGCCCCTGCAGAATGACTCCAGGGTCAACCTAACAGACAGCTGTACGCAGGCTGGATGTTCATTATATAAAAGACAACATTGAAAATCTCTGGGCCAACTTGATGGGGAGCGTTACTTTTCCAAACACAAATCTTCTTGTTCCATCGAACGCTCTTATAACAAGGTCGCTAGGAGTACATATCACGCCTTGGGTGTCTAGCTTCATCAAAGCCTTCTTGGATAACACATTGAGTGAAGACCCAATATCCACCAGAACATGTGATAATACAACTCCTCTGGACTCAATAGAAATGTGCAAGGCGTGATTGTGATTCCTTCCCTTAGAAGTTAAGTCCAAATCCATAAACCCCAAGCCATTTCCAGCATTTACGTGGGCCACAAGCCCCTCAAGCTGATTCACTGAAATCTCCTACGGCATGTACGCTGTATTTAGAATCCTCAATAAGGCATTCTGGTTTGCCTCATATCACAATAGCAAAGATAGAATTGAGATTTTGGATGGAGTCTGATGGTCAACAATCTTATAATTTCTCTTTCTAATCAGATGCATGAACTCTTCGGCGTCTTTAATCAGAGCATCCTTCTCTTCTTACTGGTAACTTTCCTCTACAACAGCCTTTCCTTTTCCTTTATCCAGCCTCTCGACATTAACTTTTGAAGGTTCAAACGCCCTACCACTTCTTGTCATACCACCAGTTCCAACTAAGTTATCAACAGATGAACTTTCAAACGATGGTCCCATCAACTCTTGCTTCTGGCCATTACAAAAGACTTTGGCCCCATAATTCCATGGGATTGCTTTAGTACTTCCATAAGGCACTGGTCTTGCCTTAGTGATTATCACGGGCGCTTGCCTCGGCGGCGCAAATATGTTAATCGTTCTGAAAGGGATTGAGATCGTAGCAATCTCATCCTGCCCCTGACTAATCACCCTCTCATTTTTCTCTTCTTTAATACTGTTAAATTGTAACAAACCTTCATTCATTAAACATTGAATACCATACTTCAAATCCTCACAGCCCTCAGGGTGAGCCACACAACCTTTACAATTTTCCGTACAACCTAGAAAACTCCACCTTTTAACAGCCTACTCTTGACAAATCTCAATGGAGTTCTCAACTCTATGACATCCATTACCAAATTCAGATTCTCCTCTTCAACAATAGCATTGACATCGGCCGCTTCGTGATTAGGCATCGGGTTTTGCACCACATTAGGAGTATCGTTGGTAAAGTTGATTGATTTGCTATCAATAAGGTCTTACACCTTGTGTTTGAAAGCCTTGCAGTTATCTATCGTGTAACCTAGAGCGCCTGAATGGAAATCACATCTGGCGTTCGCATCATAACCCAAAGGTGGCGCGCCAGTCAGAGGTGCCATTGTTCTCTTTTGAACTAACTGAAGTTGTAACACATGCTACAAAAGTTGTGAATACGGCAATGGTGGTGTATCAAATTGTCTATTCATTGTTCTTTCTCGGTTCTGAAATCGGTGTGGCGCATTCCGTTGTTGTTGTTGTTGTTATGGTGGTGGTGCTACAGTGGGAATGATAATACTTGCAACCTGTGGTTGTTGTTGATGATATTGTTGCGAACGTTGCGCCCTACTCCTGTTCTTGTTTTTGTACCCTGTCACTACATTGGTTTCACCTTCCCTCTTCTTGGCATTACCAAAAGTCTTTCTACCTTCACCAGACGTGGATCCCTCTCCTGCTTGAATCTTTCCCAGCTTAATACCATTCTCAACTCTTTCACCAGTAATAATCAGATCTGAGAAACTACCAGACATGTTCCCAATCAATTTTTCATAGTATATCCATAGCAATGTTTCCACAAACATATCAATGAGTTCTCTCTCGACCATTAGTGGCTGGACTCTTGCAGCTAGCTCACGCCACCTCTTTGCGTACTTCTTAAACCCCTCATTGCTTTGCTGCGACAGATTCTGCAGCTGCACACGGTTTGGCGTCAGATCACTATTATATCGATAGTGACGGACAAAGGCCTCCCCGAGGTCTCTCAATTTTCTAATATGGGTTGTCTCCAAGCCCATGTACCATTCCAAGGAAGGTCCAGACATACTGTCTTGGAAGAAGTTCATTAACAGCTTTTCATCATCAGAATATGCAGACATTTTCCTGTAACAAGATCAGAGGTGTACTCTGGGACAGGTCGTCCCTTTATACTTGTCTAAGTCAGGCACTTTGAACTTTGGAGGAATCTTCAAACCTGGAATCAACCCCAAGTTAGACATATCAAGACCAAGGGAATTCTGATTCTCCAAGTTCCTCATCTTCTCCTCAATCATTTTGAACCTCCTATATGCATCAGACTGCAAACCCACACCTAAATCTCCCATAGAGAAAACGTCATATTGTTCATCCTCCTCCCATTGAGGACCAGCATTTGCATGTGCAGCGCCCGCTGCTCCTACCACATGAACTCCAACCATTGTAACACCCCCTTTTATACTCCCAAACAATCAAGTAAATCACATAATAAAATTTCATCAGAGTAAATTTGAAACATGGTATAAAAGAACTATGTCACATCATACACAAAATTAACACGCAACACCTGCTCCACAAAGACATGTAACAATGGGGTAGCTTTCAAATAGAGGAACTTAGTCCTTACACCCACTTTTCAAATATTTAGAATTAAAGCGGAAAATCTAAACATTGAATCACTTAACATGTTAATCATATAAATGCATATCATTCAGTTTGTTTCATCACATCATTCATGGTTACATAAACATTGTCATCAGATACATATACAAAATGTATCCCAAAAGAATAATATACAATCCTAACTACCCGGTGCTACATATCAGAGCTGACCGACAAAAGAATGAAGCTATACTTCACAAAAAGACCTCCAACAATCCTAATCTGCAATGCCTCATACAGCATTATAAAACAGCAGAAGGGTGAGAAATATCATCATAATAATCAATGCATATAATTATATATATATATATATACATACACAATGCACACACAACATATTCATATTCAATAACATCATATTCATCAAGCAATGCACACATATTCACAATATGTTCTCATGCATTATTCACAACATCGCATATAAATAATATGCATTCATAATTCAATATCATCACCACATTTCAAGCAATGCACACATATTCACAATATGTTCTCATGCATTCACATATTGTGCCAACGACAACGAACTCAATCGCATTCATCATGCATTTTTAATCAATTTAAACAATGCATTATATTTGTCAAAAGACCATAATTCATAATCTAGGATTCACGCCATACGGCTACCCACAACATATTTTCACAACACACAATTACTCATTCCAACAAGGATCAAACAGAATCGAACCAAGAAATCAACACAGGATGGAATCTCAAAGAAAACAAAATGCTGTCACGCTCGCTAGCATGCTCGCCTAGCGAGTCCCCAGGGAATGCTCGCTACCTGTTCGCCTAGCGAATAAGCTCGCGAAGGCAAACAGAAGCTACTGACTTCGTTCGCTACCTACTCGCTGCAGCGAGGTCCTAGCGAATCCTTCGCTACCTTACTCGCTACCAGCAAACAAGATCATATACATACTGCCCAAGTTTGGGGCCGTTCGCTACCTACTCACTACAGCTCGCTGCAGCGAACGCTCGCGACCAGCTCGCCTAGCGAACATGCTAGCGAGTGTCTGCGAACTCAAAAACCCTCACTGTCATCAATCCTCAACTTTTCACAAAATCAACCGATTCTCACCAAACCAGTTTCTATAACCTTAGTCTAACAATCCTCGACTAACCTACACAATTTATTCTCGATTTTAACCGTTAAAACCTCGATTTAACCGATTAAACCATTTATGCCCTAGAATGGAAAATGGAGAAAACATCCAAACAATCCAAACCAATCATACATAATCATAAACATTGATAGAATAACAACATTTCACACCCTTACCTCGATTAAATCGATCCCAAAGAGTTGATTTTGAGCTTTCCAAGATTTTCCTTCTTTTCCTCCACTTTTCTCCTCTTCTTCTTTCTTTCTCTTCTCTTTCTCTTATGTTTCTATCTTTCTCTTTTCTTCCCACTTTTCCTTATATTCTTTCTATTCTATTTCCTTCCATTATTTTCTTCTCTCAAATATATATTAATAATTCCAATAATCAAAACAATCCAATTAAATCAATTAATTACCATAAATAATTAATTAATGAAAATTGGGCTGTTACAACTCTCCCCCACTTTAGGAATTTTTGTCCTCGAAAATGTTACCTGTTTCAAACAACTATGGATAAGACTCCCTCATCTGGCTCTCAAGTTCCTGTCACATTTCCACCAGCCGGTCCTTCCCAAGCGACCTTCACCAAAGCAATCTCTTTGCCTCAAAGTTGCTTCAACTTCTGATCCTCTATCCGCATAGGTGATGTCTCCATAGTCAGATTATCTCTCACCTGCACATCATCTACTTGGAATACATGAGATGGATCTACAATGTATTCCCTCAACTGAGATACATGGAACACGTCATGGAGATTAGCAAGCGACGGCGGCAAAGCAACACGATAGGCTACCTCTCCTATCTTCTGCAAAATTTGATAAGGACCAATAAAACGCGGCGTCAACTTACGCGACTTCAATGCCCTACCAACACCAGTTATAGGAGTAACTCGAAGAAACACGTGATCTCCCTCTTGAAATTCAAGTGCCTTCCTCCTCTTGTCATGATAACTCTTTTGACGACTCTGAGAAATCTTCATCTTCTCTTGAATCATCTTAATCTTATCGGTAGTCTGTTGGATTATCTCGGGTCCAACTACAGAACTCTCTCCCGACTCATACCAACACAATGGCGTCCTACACCGTCTACCATACAATGCCTCAAACGGTGCCATACCAATACTTGAATGAAAACTGTTGTTGTAAGTAAATTCAATCAAAGATAAGTAGATATCCCAAGCTCCTCCCTTTTCCAATACACAAGCTCTCAAAAGATCCTCAAGTGATTGAATCGTTCTCTCAGTCTGACCATCGGTCTGCGGATGATAAGCTGAACTCAAACGCAACTTCGTACCCAAAGCACTTTGCAAACTCTCCCAAAATTTCGAAGTAAACCTCGGATCTCTATCTGACACAATGCAAGACGGAATACCATGCAAACTGACAATCCTTTCAATGTACAACTTTTCCAACCTCTCCAACGGATAATCCATTCGCATAGGAATAAAGTGAGCAGATTTGGTCAATCTATCCACAATAACCCAAATAGCTTCAAAATTACTCGACGTCTTAGGTAAACCAGACATAAAATCCATAGAAATTCTATCCCATTTCCACTCTGGAATAAACAACGGTTGCATTAAACCTGACGGTTTCTGATGTTCAATCTTTGACTTCTGGCAAGTCAAACAAGAATACACAAACTCGGCAATATCCTTCTTCATACGAGGCCACCAAAATAATTTCCTCAAATCTTGATACATCTTAGCAGCACCCGGATGAATACTCAATCCACTACGATGCCCTTCCTCAAGAATACTCTTCTTAAGCTCAACAACATCAGGAACACAAACTCTATCACGACACCTCATGATACCATTTTCATCAATCCGAAAATCACCACCTTGACCTTGATTGATCAAGGTCAACCGATCAATTAAACTCAAATCAGATTTCTGTCCTTCTCGAATCTCGTCAAGAATACCACTCGTAAGCTTTAACATACCAAGCTTAACTCCATAAGAAGTCTTCTTGCACACTAAACTCAAATCACGATATTGCTCAATCAATTCCAACTCCTTGACCATCTTCATCGACATATGCAATGATCTCCTACTCAATGCATCAGCTACCACATTCGCTTTACCCGGATGGTAATTTAAACCAAAATCATAATCCTTCAGAAGTTCCAACCATCTCCTATGCCTTGCATTCCATTCTTTCTGATCAAAGAGATACTATAAACTCTTATGATCACTAAATACTTCAAATCTCGAACCAAACAAATAATGCCTCCAAAGTTTCAACACAAATACAACGGCAGCCAACTCTAAGTCATGCATCGGATAATTCTTCTCATGCATTTTGAGTTTCCTCGAAGCATAAGCTACAACTTGTCTATTTTTCATCAACACACCTCCCAAACCCATCAAAGAAGCATCACAATACACAACAAACAGTTCTGCCGGATTCGGCAAAATCAAAACAGGAGCTATCGTCAATCTCCTCTTAAGCTTTTGAAAACTTTCCTCACACTTTGCATCCCAAACAAAAGCTTGACCTTTCCTACTCAACTGCATCAACGGTAATGATAACTTGGCAAATCCTTCAATGAAATTCCGGTAATATCCTGCCAAACCAAGAAAACTTCTAATCTCTGTCATACCCCAAATTTGTCCTACCTTTTTTCAAAATTTCTCATTTGCCCGACTTTGTTTTTAATTTACCTCGCTTATACAGCGTAGCGTATTTTTCAGCAAAAGCAGGCATTTTTGCTTTTTTAGCCCAATAAGAGTATGCCACATGGCGTTTGTTTTTTTATATATATCTATCTTTTTTTATATAATTTCATTTTTCTCGTGATAGGTTAATATAATATATTTTTTTTAATTAGTTTTGAAGTAGAAATTAGGATTTAAATTTGTTTTTTTTATTAAATAGATTTAATTTAGAACTTAATTATAATTTAGAAATTTTAATTTTAAAAAATATAGATTAAAAAATAGAGTTAGAATTTAATTAGGATTTATTTTAAAAAAAATTTAGATTAGATTTTAATTAAGTAGTTTAGATTTAAATTTATAATTAATAGTTAGAATTAATTAAATAGGAAATAAGTTTTTTAATTTGGTTTATTATTCAGAAAAATAAATTGAAAGAAAATATTAAAAAAGAGAGAAAAATTCTAACTGAGAGAACACGTTGGAAGTTAGGGTTTGAGGATTTGGGGTTATATAAGGCACTATTCACCATACCCTAGAGTTAAGGGAGATACTGTTCACCCTAACCCTAAAGAATAAGGGCCGCCCCTAATTCTGAAGGGCAACCCTAATTATCCCCAATTCAACCCTAAAGAAAAACCCTCTCCCAAATCGGCGCCGACGAACCCCCTCCTTTTTTCCTCTTCTCCTTCCTCAAGATCCGGCCACCACCGTTCAACCCTCCGTCGTATTCACCACCAGCACCCTTTCCTCACGTCCTTTCTCACCGTTGCCATTATCGTTCCCTTCACTAAACCCTTTTCCCCTCCGTCGTATTCACCACCACGGCCTCACCATCTTCTCTTCAACTTCAATTCTCCTCCATCGCTGCCCATTTCGAATCTTCTTCCGCCATCACACAACCATCACCATCTTCTTCCATTCAAAATCTTCTGCCACCGCTCATCTCACCATATGCCGCCTCTAGCTCCTTCAATATCGTCGCCCCTTTCTCGATTCCAATTCCTCCATCATAACCCTTACCCCCTATTCCGCCATTTTTGTCGTGAATAGGATCCAAACCACCATAGAAGCTGTAACACCCATTTTAATTATTTAGTCACTTTATTATTATTTTAAAAATTATATGTTGGTGTGCCCTTTGGTGGGGGTGTATTTGATGATGTTTGGTGGGTGTCCCTAATGTGGGAGGACTATTGGTGATATTTTGGTGTGAAATATAGTAATATAAAAATAATAGTAACATTGGTGGGGGTGTTATTATTATTATTATATTTATTATATTTGTTACTATTATTAATATTATTATTATTTTGGTGAAATAATAATATTAGTATTATTATATTATTATTATATTATTTTTATTAATATTATTATTATTATTGGTGTGATAATATTATTATTATTATAATTATAATTATTGTTGGGTGTATCACTATTATTATTATTATGTTGAATATTACTATAATATTATAATAGTATTATATTATATTATATTATTATTATTATTATAATGATTATTATAATTATTATTATTAGAATTATTATTGGGAATATTAGTGGTTGGAATAAGTAAAATAAGAGGTGAAAGGGTTATTGGGAAGTTAGAATGGAAATATGAAAAGTCACGATAGAAACCGTGAGGAAGGAAATATGAAGGGGTAGCAAGGAGATATTAGAAAAGTTGGAATGGAGAGGAAAGGGATTACCATAGGCGTGGGATATTGGTGTGATAATAATAATAGTATTATTATTATTATTATTATTACTATTATTATTATTAGTGTTATTATTATTATTATTATTAAAAGTATTATTATGATTATTGGAGAGATAATAATATTATTATTATTGTTATTATTAATAGTATTATTATTATTAAGATTATTATTATTATTATCATTATTATTATTATTAGAATTATTAATATTATTATTATTATTATTATTATTATTATTATTATTATTATTATTATTAATATGTGGTATTATTAATATTAGTAAGATTATATTAGTATTATTATTATTATTAAGGTTATTAATATTATATTATTTTATTAGTTATTATTATTGGGATTAGAATAATTAAAAAGGGAAATAGAATATGAGGGGTTAGGAGAGTTACGATACATTTTAGAAAATTGAGAAAAAAGAGCGATAGAAAGAGAGAAGAGGAAAGAACGAGGAAAGTGAAAAAGAACGAAGGAAAAAGGGAACGAAGAACGGAAGAGGAAGGAGAAGGCCAAGAGACCAATTCTAGGAGGAATTCTATCGATCGACCAATTGTCAAGGTAAGGGGGGAGAAATTTGATTGGGAATGGTTTATACATGTATAGGGTAGAGAGGATTCCTTAACCCCGTAGGAATTTATCGTTATATAAAGTTTTATATTGGCATGCTATGATTATTGTTGATGTTGGGGGATTGATGAATGCTGATGATGCATTTTGGGGTATATATATATATGGTGATGATGTTACTGTAGTATTGATCCATTTTGTTGGATTGTTGATGTTACTGTAGTGTTGATAGTAACTAGGAATATAAAGCTGATGAGATTATGTGTTGTTACCGTAGTGTTGGCAATGACCGTGATTATAGCTTTGGGAAAAGTTATGTGTTGTTTCCCTATAGCGTCGTTAATGACTATGGTTAGGACCTTAGTGAGATTCAGAGTGACTCTGAAATGTCGGTAATGTACCGTAATGTCGGTTCTAGAGTAGAAATTATAGGATAATTGGTAAGTATAATATCTATTGGCATGTTTGTGATTGTGGATTGATGTTGATGAATTATTGATTTTGGTGTATAGGCTGAGGTGTTGGTTTAGGGAGGTTCTGAGTAACCTCAGAGACTTTTGGTGAGATGTCTGAATTGGTCTCGTGTGATCCTTCTAGCCTTGTTGTAGTGTGAAAATGATGAGTATGGGATATAACTTGTGTACTTGGGGATAGTACGCGTTTCCCTTAATATTGTTGGTGAGCAATTAGTAATGTATATGTGTGTAGTGATCAGTAGGATCGTGTATCCCCGAGTGGGGGGGACGTAGTTATATCCGGTGTGATAGTATGAATTCGTTTACTATCTGATTGATTTATATGGTGTTGGTGTAATATATCTATACATATGCATTGTTGTATGATGATATGATCAGGAGGATCGTGTGCACTTAGCGTGCCAGAATATAATAATTATGCATTGGTGTCTTGCATATCATGGTGTTTTGGTGGGATGAATCATGTCTCAGGAGGAGCGTAAGTGATTCATCCGTACTCCTTTGTGGAGAATGGTGGGGGATAGATCATGTCTCAGGAGGAGCGTAAGTGATCTATCCAGGTTCGATTGAATGAACCAATGAGTCGGTACCGCATGCATGGTGTTGAGTTGCATAATTGCATTATAATATGTTATATTGTAATTTGAACAGTAGGTTCGTTATATGGTGTTGTTGGGGTGAATAATTGATGTGTTGGTGTGTTTTACTGCCTTAATACATGTATTACATTACCATTATATTTTTGATCATGATTTCTCACCCCTTGTTGTTGTTGTGGTCTGTGCTTCTTCGGAAGTACAGATAATCCAGGTGCTTAGCTAGCTTGGATATTGGTGTGACTGTCGAGTCTAGGATGCTCTGATACGTAGCACGGGACTTGGGCATTTTTATTGTTTCATGTTGAACTCCTATTTTTTTCCTGTGAACGTATCAAAATTTTTATTTAATTGTATTATTTAAATATTCCGCTGTATTTGGAGAAAAACCTTTTTTTATAAAGAAACGTGATTTTTATGTGATATCCCACTTGGGAAGGAAACTCTGATTTTTATTATGTTATTCATATTTTATTTGTTTTGGGAAGTGGGGTGTTACAATTGGTATCAGAGCAGGTCGGTCCGTCCGGCCAGTGTTGTTGAGTCGAGTTGAGTCTGTCCGTTATGATGTAGTTGAATATCTTTTAACCTGGTGTTGTTATGTTTTGAGCAGTATGGCAGGAAGGAACGATGCTGCATTAGTTGCTGCTATGCAAGCAATGGCGCAAGCTGTTGCTAATCATAATCAAACTGCAGATGCCCAATTCAGGAGTTTGGCGCAGTTTCGGAGCAACAAGCCGCCAACGTTTGAAGGAGGAATTCTGGACCCAGAAGCTGCTCAGAAGTGGCTGAAGGCAATTGAGAAAATCTTCAGAACTATGGATTGTACTGATGAGCAGAAGGTGAGGTTTGGTACTCACATGCTGGAGGGTGAGGCTGAAGCTTGGTGGGACAATAGTCGCCAAAGATTGGAAGCTGCTGGAACTGCCATTACTTGGGAGGTAGTTCGGAAGGGTTTTCTGGAGAAGTATTTTCCGGAAGATATTCGGAGTGCTAAGGAAATTGAATTCTTAGAGCTGAAGCAGGGTAATATGACTGTAGCAGAGTATGCTGCTAAGTTTGAGGAGCTGGTGCAGTATTGTCCTCACTATAATGTGGAAGGGGCAATGACTTCTAAGTGCTTAAAGTTTGAGAATGGACTGCGTCCAGAGATTAAGCTGGGGATTGCTTGTCAGAAGATCAGGAGCTATCCTGAGCTGGTAAGCAGGAGCAGGATCTATGATAACGATAACCGGGCAAGGATTGCACACTACAAAGCTGTTAATGACCGTAAGGGTAAGCAGAGGTTTAGTGGTACTCCTTATGGTGTTGCTGCTGATAAGGGAAAACGTAAAGCTGTTGTTGATAAGAAGCCTAGAGATGGGAGAGCATCTGCTGAAGGGAAATGTTTTCGGTGCGGTGGTATGGGACACCGTGCTAATGATTGTCCTAATGAAGCCAAAAAGTGTTTTAAGTGTGGAAAACCAGGTCATGTGATAGCTGACTGCAGAGCAACTATGCCGACCTGTTATAACTGTGGTGAGAAGGGTCACATCAGTACCCATTGTGAGAAGCCGAAGAAGCCTCAGACGTCTCCGGCTGGTGGAAAAGTGTTTGCTTTGGCAGGAACTCAAGATGCCAGTGATGAGCGTGTTATCAAAGGTACTTGTATTATCAATAATATTCCTTTAACTGCTATTATTGATACGGGTGCAACACACTCGTTTATTTATGTGGATTGTGTGGAGAGGATAGGATTGGTGCCGTCTACTCTGGAGAGACGAATGACTATTGAGACACCCTCTATAGGTTCAGTGACTACTTCTTTGGTATGCCTGAAGTGTCCGCTGACTATTTTCGGTAGAGAATTTGAAGTGGATTTGATTTGTCTACCACTTGGTAAATTGGATGTTATTCTGGGTATGAACTGGTTAGAGTTCAACCGAGTCTACATCGACTGTTTTCGGAAGGAATTGTTGTTCTTGACCCCTGAAGAGGAAGCTTTAGCAAGTTCTTTGTCTAATAAAGAATTGAGGGCCTTGTTGGAAGATGAAACTAGAGTGTTTGCTTTATTTGCAACTTTATCGGTAGATAGCAAAGTGTCAATGGAGGAATTGACAGTGGTGAATGAATTTCCGGAAGTGTTTCCTGACGACATTACGGAATTGCCTCCGACGCGAGAAGTGGAATTTGGTATTGATCTTGTTCCTGGTACGAGGCCTATTTCTATGGCGCCGTACAGGATGTCTGCAGTGGAATTGGCTGAGTTGAAGTCTCAGATTGGAGAATTGTTGGATAGAAAGTTTATTAGGCCAAGTGTATCGCCGTGGGGAGCTCCAGTGTTGTTGGTGAAGAAGAAGGATGGTAGTATGCGTTTGTGCATCGATTACCGTCAGTTGAATAAAGTGACGATTAAGAATAAGTATCCTCTCCCGAGGATTGATGATTTGATGGACCAGCTGGTGGGAGCTCGTGTGTTTAGTAAGATTGACTTAAGGTCGGGTTATCATCAAATAAGAGTAAAAGAAGGTGATATTCAGAAGACTGCTTTTAGAACTCGATATGGACATTATGAATATGCTGTAATGCCGTTTGGAGTGACTAATGCGCCGAGAGTATTTATGGAGTATATGAACAGAATTTTCCATTCTTATTTGGATCAATTCATTGTAGTGTTTATTGATGATATATTAATTTATTCTAAATCTGATGAAGAACATGCAGGACATTTGAGAATTGCCTTGCAAGTGTTGAAAGAAAATAAATTATTTGCTAAACTGTCAAAGTGTGACTTCTGGTTGAAGAGAGTGAGTTTCTTGGGGCATGTAATATCTGAAGATGGAATAGCGGTGGATCCGTCAAAAGTAAGTGCAGTATTGCAGTGGGAACCGCCGAAGACAACGACAGAAATTAGGAGCTTTCTGGGTTTAGCTGGTTATTACCGCAGGTTTATTGAAGGGTTCTCTAATTTGGCGTTGCCATTAACTCAGTTGACGAGAAAGAACCAAGTTTTCGTATGGGACGCTGCTTGTGAAGAAAGTTTTGAAGAGTTGAAAAAGAGATTGACTACGGCACCGGTGTTAGTGTTACCGACTCCGAGTGAACCGTTTGTGGTGTACTGTGATGCGTCTAAGATGGGATTAGGAGGAGTTCTTATGCAGAATGGTAAGGTAGTAGCATATGCTTCGCGGCAACTGAGAGTGCATGAGCGAAATTATCCTACTCATGATCTTGAGTTAGCTGCGGTTGTTTTTGTGTTGAAAATTTGGAGGCATTACCTGTATGGTTCAAGATTTGAAGTGTTTAGTGATCATAAGAGTCTGAGATACCTGTTTGATCAGAAAGAGCTGAATATGAGGCAGAGAAGATGGTTAGAATTTTTGAAGGATTATGACTTCAGTTTGAGTTATCATCCGGGAAAGGCCAATGTAGTGGCAGACGCTTTGAGTAGAAAGACAATTCGTATGGCAGCTCTGATGGTGAAAGAAATTGAGTTAATTGAACAATTCAGAGATTTGAGCATGGTTTGTGAAACTACTGCAGAGAGTGTAATGTTGGGTATGTTGCAGGTAAATAATGACTTCTTGGATATGATTAGAGAGAATCAGAAGTTGGATGTGAAATTGGTAGATTTGATGCCTGGAGTAGGAAGTGACTCCGATAGTGACTTTAAATTGGATAGTACAGGTGTGTTGAGATTTAGAGGCAGGATTTGTGTACCAGATGATGAGGAACTGAAAAAGCTGATTTTGAGTGAAGGACACCGTAGTAATCTGAGTATTCATCCCGGAGCTACGAAGATGTATCATGATTTAAAGAAATTATTTTGGTGGTCTGGTATGAAAAGAGACATTGCTCAATTTGTTTATGCCTGTTTGACGTGTCAGAAATCGAAGGTAGAACACCAGAGACCTTCTGGATTTATGCAACCGTTGGAAATTCCGGTTTGGAAATGGGATTGCATTTCTATGGACTTTGTTACAGGATTGCCAAATACGGCGAGAGGTTTTGATGCTATATGGGTGATTGTGGATCGGTTAACGAAGTCTGCACACTTTGTGCCAATTAATATTAGTTTTCCGTTGACGAAGCTGGCGGAGATTTATATTCGGGTAATTGTGAAGTTACATGGTGTTCCGTCCAGTATTGTGTCGGATAGAGATCCGAGGTTTACTTCAGAATTTTGGAAGAGCTTGCAAGAAGCTTTGGGTACTAAGTTGAAATTAAGTTCAGCTTATCATCCACAAACTGATGGTCAATCGGAAAGGACTATTCAGTCGCTTGAGGATTTATTAAGAGCTTGTGTATTGGAAAAGGGTGGTGCGTGGGACACTCATTTATCATTGATTGAATTCACGTACAATAATAGTTACCATTCGAGTATTGGAATGGCACCCTTTGAAGCTTTGTATGGGAGGAGGTGTAGGACTCCTCTGTGTTGGTATGAGACCGGTGAGAGTGTGGTGCTTGGACCAGAAATTGTTCAGCAGACTACTGAGACGATTCAGATGATTCGTGAGAAAATGAAAGTGTCTCAGAGTAGGCAGAAGAGTTATCATGATAATCGGAGGAAAGAGTTGGAATTCTGTGTAGGTGATCACGTATTCCTAAGAGTTAACCCGATGACTGGTGTGGGTCGGGCGTTGAAGTCCAAGAAGCTGGATCCTAAGTTTATTGGACCTTATGAAATTTTGCAAAGAGTTGGTGCTGTGGCCTATAGGGTGGCGTTGCCGCCGGAGTTGTCGAATCTACATGATGTGTTTCATGTGTCGCAATTGCGAAAATATGTTTCTGATCCATCTCATGTGATTCAGAGAGATGATGTTCAGGTTCGGGAGAATCTTACTATTGAGACGATGCCGTTGAGGATCGAGGACCGTAAGATGAAACAGCTCCGAGGGAAAGAGATACCTTTGGTGAAGGTAGCTTGGGGAGGTGCTGCAGGAGGCAGTGTGACCTGGGAGTTGGAAAGCAGGATGCGAGAAGCGTATCCGGAGCTATTTCCATCAGGTAATTTTCGAGGACGAAAATAATTAAAGTGGGGGAGAGTTGTAACACCCATTTTAATTATTTAGTCACTTTATTATTATTTTAAAAATTATATGTTGGTGTGCCCTTTGGTGGGGGTGTATTTGATGATGTTTGGTGGGTGTCCCTAATGTGGGAGGACTATTGGTGATATTTTGGTGTGAAATATAGTAATATAAAAATAATAGTAACATTGGTGGGGGTGTTATTATTATTATTATATTTATTATATTTGTTACTATTATTAATATTATTATTATTTTGGTGAAATAATAATATTAGTATTATTATATTATTATTATATTATTTTTATTAATATTATTATTATTGGTGTGATAATATTATTATTATTATAATTATAATTATTGTTGGGTGTATCACTATTATTATTATTATGTTGAATACTACTATAATATTATAATAGTATTATATTATATTATATTATTATTATTATTATAATGATTATTATAATTATTATTATTAGAATTATTATTGGGAATATTAGTGGTTGGAATAAGTAAAATAAGAGGTGAAAGGGTTATTGGGAAGTTAGAATGGAAATATGAAAAGTCACGATAGAAACCGTGAGGAAGGAAATATGAAGGGGTAGCAAGGAGATATTAGAAAAGTTGGAATGGAGAGGAAAGGGATTACCATAGGCGTGGGATATTGGTGTGATAATAATAATAGTATTATTATTATTATTATTATTATTACTATTATTATTATTAGTGTTATTATTATTATTATTATTAAAAGTATTATTATGATTATTGGAGAGATAATAATATTATTATTATTGTTATTATTAATAGTATTATTATTATTAAGATTATTAATATTATTATCATTATTATTATTATTAGAATTATTAATATTATTATTATTATTATTATTATTATTATTATTATTATTAATATGTGGTATTATTAATATTAGTAAGATTATATTAGTATTATTATTATTATTAAGGTTATTAATATTATATTATTTTATTAGTTATTATTATTGGGATTAGAATAATTAAAAAGGGAAATAGAATATGAGGGGTTAGGAGAGTTACGATACATTTTAGAAAATTGAGAAAAAAGAGCGATAGAAAGAGAGAAGAGGAAAGAACGAGGAAAGTGAAAAAGAACGAAGGAAAAAGGGAACGAAGAACGGAAGAGGAAGGAGAAGGCCAAGAGACCAATTCTAGGAGGAATTCTATCGATCGACCAATTGTCAAGGTAAGGGGGGAGAAATTTGATTGGGAATGGTTTATACATGTATAGGGTAGAGGGGATTCCTTAACCCCGTAGGAATTTATCGTTATATAAAGTTTTATATTGGCATGCTATGATTATTGTTGATGTTGGGGGATTGATGAATGCTGATGATGCATTTTGGGGTATATATATATATGGTGATGATGTTACTGTAGTATTGATCCATTTTGTTGGATTGTTGATGTTACTGTAGTGTTGATAGTAACTAGGAATATAAAGCTGATGAGATTATGTGTTGTTACCGTAGTGTTGGCAATGACCGTGATTATAGCTTTGGGAAAAGTTATGTGTTGTTTCCCTATAGCGTCGTTAATGACTATGGTTAGGACCTTGGTGAGATTCAGAGTGACTCTGAAATGTCGGTAATGTACCGTAATGTCGGTTCTAGAGTAGAAATTATAGGATAATTGGTAAGTATAATATCTATTGGCATGTTTGTGATTGTGGATTGATGTTGATGAATTATTGATTTTGGTGTATAGGCTGAGGTGTTGGTTTAGGGAGGTTCTGAGTAACCTCAGAGACTTTTGGTGAGATGTCTGAATTGGTCTCGTGTGATCCTTCTAGCCTTGCTGTAGTGTGAAAATGATGAGTATGGGATATAACTTGTGTACTTGGGGATAGTACGCGTTTCCCTTAATATTGTTGGTGAGCAATTAGTAATGTATATGTGTGTAGTGATCAGTAGGATCGTGTATCCCCGAGTGGGGGGGGGGACGTAGTTATATCCGGTGTGATAGTATGAATTCGTTTACTATCTGATTGATTTATATGGTGTTGGTGTAATATATCTATACATATGCATTGTTGTATGATGATATGATCAGGAGGATCGTGTGCACTTAGCGTGCCAGAATATAATAATTATGCATTGGTGTCTTGCATATCATGGTGTTTTGGTGGGATGAATCATGTCTCAGGAGGAGCGTAAGTGATTCATCCGTACTCCTTTGTGGAGAATGGTGGGGGATAGATCATGTCTCAGGAGGAGCGTAAGTGATCTATCCAGGTTCGATTGAATGAACCAATGAGTCGGTACCGCATGCATGGTGTTGAGTTGCATAATTGCATTATAATATGTTATATTGTAATTTGAACAGTAGGTTCGTTATATGGTGTTGTTGGGGTGAATAATTGATGTGTTGGTGTGTTTTACTGCCTTATTACATGTATTACATTACCATTATATTTTTGATCATGATTTCTCACCCCTTGTTGTTGTTGTGGTCTGTGCTTCTTCGGAAGTACAGATAATCCAGGTGCTTAGCTAGCTTGGATATTGGTGTGACTGTCGAGTCTAGGATGCTCTGATACGTAGCACGGGACTTGGGCATTTTTATTGTTTCATGTTGAACTCCTATTTTTTTCCTGCGAACGTATCAAAATTTTTATTTAATTGTATTATTTAAATATTCCGCTGTATTTGGAGAAAAACCTTTTTTTATAAAGAAACGTGATTTTTATGTGATATCCCACTTGGGAAGGAAACTCTGATTTTTATTATGTTATTCATATTTTATTTGTTTTGGGAAGTGGGGTGTTACAGAAGCCATCTTAAACCACAAATCTATGAATTCTCACGAACACACTCCAGCCATCCATGTAAACCTCCCTCTGTTACAACAAAAGAATCTTCACATACCACTGACTGTTGCATACTGTAACAGGTACACCTCGTTTCCATTTCAACAACAAAATCTTGTTGAACATCGCCGAACTTCAATTACGCGACAAGAACTTGAAGCAGGACAAGGGCATTTGGTTATATCAGCATCAACGCAAGCTCACGGGCATCGTCAATCAACACTTCAGAGTGGCCGATACTCCTCAAGAACTACGACCGCCTTAACATCCGAACCGGTCACAGTGGTACTCTCGATCCCAAAGTTACAGGTAATTTGATTGTTTGCATTGACAGAGCAACGAGGCTTGTTAAGTCTCAATAAGGTGTTGGAAAAGAGTATGTTTGTATTGCGAGACTTCATTCAGCTGTTCCTGATGTTGCTAAGCTGGTACTTACGTTAGGACTATGTGTGTTCATTTGGGTTTATTGCTTGGTGTTGGTAGTCATATGCAAGAGCTTAGGAGGGTTAGGTCTGGGATAATGGGTGAGAAAGACAATATGGTTTCTATGCATGATGTTATGGATGCTCAATGGGTTTATGATAATAATCGCGATGAGACTTATTTGAGGAGGGTTGTTATGCCTTTGGAAGTTCTTTTGACTAGTTATAAGAGATTGGTTGTTAAGGATTCTGCTGTTATGCTTCCACAAGATGCTGGATTAAACTGGAAAAAACACATACAGAATAAATCCATAGTTGCCATACAGTTGTACTCTCCACTGCGTCTGTTGGTTGATGTTGCGGAAGTGTTTCTATGGCTCATGGCTGTCGGTACCATTTTATGTGCTTCTTATTGGTCTGCTTGGACGGCAAGGGAAGCTGTTATTGAGCAAGACAAGCTTTTAAAGGATGCCTTAGAAGAATATGTTGCAGAAAGTGTTGGTTCTCGTGGTTACGTGGAAATCAGTACTACAGCAGCGATTTTATTCGTCGTGGTTGCTTCTTGTTTCTTGGTTATGCTGTACAAATTAATGTCATTCTGGTTTGTTGAAGTTCTAGTGGTTTTATTTTGCATTGGTGGGATAGAGGGTCTGCAAACTTGTTTGGTGGCTCTATTGTCATGTTTCAGATGGTTTCAACATCCTACACAAACATATGTGAAGATGCTGTTCTTTGGAGCTGTTCCATATCTGACACTTGCTATTACTCCCTTCTGCACAATGTTTGCGGTTGTTTGGGCAGTTAAACGCCATGCGTCATATGCGTGGATTGGTCAAGATATTATTGGCATCAGTTGTGAGTTTAAGGCTTATCCTGGTCTTGCCCACTCCATAAACAACGAGGAGCTGCGGGATCTCGAATCTTGGATCAAGGCACGCCTACAAAGTTCTTCTTAATTTTCAACCAGTATCTCTTACATTGTAACTCAATAATTTTAATACGTGCTTGTGCTTAAAATGGCGTTCGTCCGAATACTGCTAGTTACTCGACGCTTCTTGCGATTTACGTTGACAATCAAAAGTTTGTGGAGGCGCTTTCTTTGTTCTCGGAAATGAATGAAGTTAAATGTCCGATTGATCTTACTACGTGTAATATCATGATTGATGTTTATGGTCAGCTTCAAATGATCAAGGAGGCTGATTGCTTCTTCTGGGGTATGAAGAAAATGGGAATAGAACCCGATGTGGTTAGTTACAATACTATCTTGAGGGTTTATGGAGAGGCTGAGCTATTTGGGGAAGCGTCGAACTATTGCAGCAACATCTACAACATATCAGCAACGACCATGTCACGACAACCGACTTGGTGCTATTACGCAGCTACATCTCATTCGCAATATCATGTATATGCTTATGTGATGACGCAACGAGTATAGCAATATTTGGTTCATACTCCATTCAATAACTTGGCAGCAGTAGTTTCATCTCTGTTTCGTTCCATGCTGGTTTCACTATAATATCACGGCGGTTCGTGATTTCCACAACTTATCAGAGTCAAAGTGCAACAAACAGCGGCAGGTTCAACAACATCGTGACTCAGTCGATAATCATCATCTAAGTTTCATTTCGGTTGCGGTGTTGCGAGGTTTCGTTGATGACAAACACGTCACAAATTCAAACAACTCATCCTGTCAACCGCTCCCGAGCGAAAGTGTCGAAGCAAAACAGCAGGATCAGTTGCAGGGATTGAGCCAAGAAAAGATTCGCATCAAGTAGTGTTTGTATTTCGGTAACGTAATCTTGTTTCATGTGATTGGAGTTCTGGTATAGTTGGTATGGGTTAAATTTCTTTGCGTTTATTTACTGTCTCTATTATTCATACTTTGTGTAGTTTAACCTGTAATGTTTTGTGCATTTGGATTTTCGAAGACGTGTTTTACGTTTAACAGGAGAGTACGGACGTGATTGTGAGATGGTCAAAAACATAGGGACGCCCTACCACCTTCAGTTCGCAGCAGCAGCAGATTTTGGCAATAGAAGTTCATGTATTGCATCACGCTTTCTACCACGTCATCCAAAAGTCATTATACGGTGCACCACGGGTATGGATTTTGACTGATAAAGCGAGTTGCAGCAGCTTAACACAGATTCCGCAACAACGACAACTTAGCGCAAGCTCAATACCTCAGTGCCGAGTTTCTTCGACGTCGCAACTCAGGTTCAGGGTACGAGCTTGGATGAGATGCAGTTCAGTTTTGTTAACTGGTTTGAACTTGTTTTGGACTGACTTTGGTCCTGGTTGTGAATTTTTTTGAGATGTTACATGAATTGGTTTCAATTGACTGCTGGCTGCACCACAAATACCGGAGCCATTTTTCTTCTGTTTTTCTTTGGTGGATGCAGGTTATAGGTTTGAGATCCAGAAGTTGAATCCAACTCCATTCACCATAACACAACGAGCAACTCAATGGCTCAACTCGCTTCAAGTAACAACGTCGTAGCGGCAATGTCGTAGCAGCTTCACTAATGTCACAATCCAGCAGCAATTGTGATTATTTGTGTTGTGTGTTCAAGCCACTGAGTTTTAGTTCAATAACTCGTCATCCCGGTTGCAACTCGCGATGATGTCAACCATAACTTAACGGTTATGCATTTGTGTCGGTATTGCAACAGCTCAACATCAACACCAATAACGTGGTTCAATCATCCAAAGCTGGGAATAGAAGTAACTCTGGTGCGATCGTGATTTGAATCTCTAGCTGGTTTGATTTGGTATGTGCTTTAGTTGGTTCGGATTCAACAAGTTCAATGTCTCAAAGTCGGCATCGGTAATTTTCAAATAATCCTTTTTGCCTCCTTTATGCTCACTGCTCTGTCGAGACATCGGTCTGGTTTTGTTCATGCTTGTCGCCAGAAGCAAAAGGATAACATCAACATATCCGACAACAACGATGTGTTTTCGGTAACAACTTAAATCAGACTCGGTCCCTGTTTGTTTTTCTTTAAGTTAATATTTTCTTTTCCAATAATCAATTTTTTTTAAATAATAATAATAATTGATGTGGTGTTTGCTTATTATGTTATTTTTTATATCATAACTATTGTGGCTTGAATTCTGCATCTTGATTGTGGTGTAGTAGATGGTGTGTGTGTAGTAATTTTGTGGCCAGATTGTGTTTTACGGCCAAATTGTGTTCATAGCAGTAGATAGGTTGTTTCTTTTGGTAGATTTTTTTTAGTTATTTGGTTTAGCTTAGAATAATTAATGGTTAGGAATAATGGATTATTATTTTTAATTAATTAATCTTTTACTAATTAGACCATTAAGACAGTTAATTTTGACTTTTCACTAAAGACAAATTTTCCTAATCTTGATTAAATATTAATTATTTTATTTCATTTTATTTTTATATATCAAAATATTTTAATTAAATCCACAAAAGTAGTGGGCTCTTGGGGTCTAGCATCCCTTGAGTCCTTGAACAACCGCTCTCGAGGCGCACGCCCTTGAGTTGTGGTTGTTCCGTCTTTTGATTTTTAAATCGTTTTGTTCACTGAAATTAATTAAAATTTCTAAAAGATACTTTAGAAAATAATTTCTATTAATTAGATATTTTATAATAAATTCCGAATATTTATTCTTTTAAAATACAATAGGTTTCAAAATCATCACCAAATAACATTTTAAATATTAACACTTTTCAAAAAATATACTTCATTAATTAAGTTAAGATATTAAACTTTTTCTCAAAACAATTAATTATGATTAGTTTTTCTTAAATTTTTTTGCAATTGATTAATTTATTTTATATATAAAAATTAAAACTATTTTTCTTAATTAAACTAAACTTTTTTTTCCTAAACAAATTTCAAAAATTAAATTCTTGGATCTCGCATTCCTTGAATTTTTTAAGCGACCGCTCTCGAGGTGCACACCTCGAGTTGTGACCCTTCTGATCTTATTTTCAAGAATACATAGCGCGCCTAGTCCGAGTACGTTAATATTTTCAATTTATTTTCCTAATTAACTTACGAAAAATCGAGTTCTTGGAGTCGCGCATTCCTCGAATTCGAGAGTGACTACTATTGGGGCGTACGCCTTGAATGGTGTGTCGTTCAAACTTTCGTTCTTAAAATACCTCCTTTAATTATTTGGACAAGTACCCTCACTGTCCAACAAACACTATTTTATAATTAATGGGATGAAAAAAGATCGGCGTTGGGATCTAGCATTCCAACGATATCCCGACTAATTGATTACGAGGCCGACGTCTCGTTTATCGAGTAGTCGTCATTCCTCCCAAATTTTCAACCCGTCTAATCTCGTTCCTCATTTTCGTGCGATCGAGTCTAAACCCTAGTATGCTTCTAAACCATACGTCAAATTCAAATCATTTCTTAATTAAATTGCGAAAGAACTGAGTTCTTGGAGTCTCGCACTCCTTGAATTCTTGAGTAACCACTCTTAGGGCGTACGCTTTAGGTTGAGGTTCGCTCAACCTTTCGTATATAAAATACGTGCCCTAACTATTTGGAAATATCGTCATTGTCCATTAGAATACAATTTCATAATTAATTGAGTGAAAAAGGTATCATTGGGATCTAGCATTCCAATGACATCCCGATTAATCGATTGCGAGACTGGCGTCTCGTTTATCGAGTAGTCGTCATTCTCCCTTAAAATATTCAACCCATCTCTTTTCTCTCGCCTCCGTGCGATTGAAACTTTCTCACACATATTTCGAACTTAGTCGAATGAAAAAGGTGTCGTTGGAATCTAGCATTCCAATAATATCTCAGTTACTTGATTGCGAGGCCGACGTCTCGTTTATCGAATAGTCGTCATTCTCCATCAAATTGCCTAACTAAACTCCTCTTTCTTGCCCCATGCAATCGAAACCTTAAACCTATTCAAATCCATTCTCTTTCCCAAAACCAAAACATCCAATGCGATAAACACTAAATTCCTCGCCCTCGTGCGACCTCCAACCTAAATACTTTCTCAAAGAACATTGTTTATTCCTTTCTTCCGCGCATAACAAACTCGTGCTTCAGCCTCCCCTAGCGAGTAGACAAGCCAGCGTTTAGTAGTTAGAATGCGACCTAAACACTCGTTCATTCCAAACAAACCCTTTACCGTAGTTGGCCGAACTACGGCTGCTCTGATTCTTCATTCTCTCTTGAATGTAAGATACGTAGGCACAAGATTGCAATGATCTTGGCGAGCACAATCCCCTCTTTTTCCCGTAGTCCCACGAACTACGATTGCTCTGATTTTCCACTTCTTACAAGTGAAGATACGTAGGCACAAGGGCCCCAATCCTTGGCGAGCACCCTATCTATAAACCACCCATTTCCCTATAGGAGAAACCTTAGAAGAAAATAATCAAGCATAGTTAACTTTACTCTCGAATCGATCAAGAGGTTCCCGTTGAGTACAACGGACGTAGAGGGTGCTAATACCTTCCCTCTGCGTAACCGACTCCCGAACCTAGAATATTGGTTGCGACGACCATGTTCTTATCTCCTTAAAGGTTTTATCGATATTTTCCTATTCCATCCTTGGAATGAATAAAGTTCGGTGGCGACTCTGTTTCGAACAGTATTTTTCCGCGGCCATCGCGAGGATCGTATTTTTCGAGGTACGACAATCTCAAAAACTGATTTTGGAGTCTCCCATTGCGATACCGCTTCAACCTTCGACGGATCAACTGCAATACCTCTACTAGAAATCACATGACCAAGGAAACTCACTTCCTTCAACCAAAATTCACACTTAAGAAGTTTCGCATACAACTGCTTCTCTTTCAACATAGATAACACAATCCTCAGATGCTCGACATGTTCATCTTCACTCTTCGAATAAATCAAAATGTCGTCAATGAACACAACCACAAACTTGTCCAAATAAGGATGGAAAATCTTGTTCATGTACTCCATAAATACACCTAGTGCATTAGTCACACCAAATGGCATCACAGAATACTCATAGTGTCCATACCTCGTTCTAAAAGCAGTCTTCTGAATATCCCCAGCCTTCACACGAATCTGATGATACCCAGATCTCAAATCTATCTTACTGAACACACTCGCACCAACCAACTAATCCATCAAATCATCAATCTTCGAAAGTGGATACTTATTCTTGATAGTCACCTTGTTCAACTGTCTGTAGTCTACACAGAGTCTCATAGAACCTTCTTTCTTCTTAACCAACAACACTAGTGCACCCCACGGCGACACACTCGGACGAATAAACCTCTTATCAAGTAGATCTTCAAGTTGACTCTTCAACTCTTTCAATTCCGATGCGGACATACGATATGGAGCCATCGATATCGGACTAGTTCCAGGAATTAAGTCGATCGTAAACTCCACTTCGCGTTCCGGCGGTAAATCTCTTATCTCATCAGAAAAAACTTCCAAAAAATCACGGATAATTGGTAAAGCATCAATTGTTCCATTTTCACCAATGCTCAAAGTTTCCACCAACATAAATACCTTCACAGCATCTTGCAATGATTCCCTTACTTGCTTAGCAGTCATAAACAAATCTCTTTCCTCATCAGGTTTAGGAAAAATAATCGTTTTATCAAAATAGTTAATATAGACACGATTGAATTCCAACCAATTCATCCCAAGAATAACATCAAGTTGATCTAAGTGAAGACACACTAAATCAACTCCAAAGTCTTTACCAAAAATACTCAACGGACAATTCAAACACACATATGGGATAGTTACCGAACCCATAGCAGAAGTATCAATGACCATACCTCCACTCATAACAGACAACTCAAGATTCAATCTCTCAACACAATCGAAAGAAATAAAAGAATGTGTAGCTCCAATATCAATTATAGCGATCAAATGTATATCATTAATGAATCACGTACCTCGGATCAATCGATCATCACTAACAGTCTCCGATCCAGATAGAGCAAACATTTTCCCACTCCCTTGTGCCTTCTTTGGCTTGTCACACTTGGTACTAATGTGTCCTTGCTCACCACAGTTGTAGCAAGTCATATTCGCACCACTTCTGCACTCAAGAGCTTTGTGGCCTGGCTTGCCACATTTGAAACACTTCAGCCCAACACTTTTGCACTCAGGAGCACGATGTCCCGCTTTACCATAATTATAACATCTCACCGGAGTAGAAACTCCTCCCCCATTTGGCTTCTTTAACCAGCTTTCTGTTTCCCCTTATCAGCAAGAGTCACATACGGCTTCCCTCTGAATTGACCTTTTCCTTTCTTGTCACTTAAACTCTTATAGTGACTAGACCGAGCTCTACTATCTTCGTCATAAATTCTGCTTTTGTTCACCAACTTAGAAAATCGCCTAATTTCCTGATAAGCAGCGGCTTGCTTATTTTCCGGCCTCAAACCATTCACAAACTTGAGACACTTGGATCTCTCAGCATTAGCAGTGTTGTAATGAGGACAAAACTTAATCAATTCCTCAAACCTTGCCGCATACTCGGCCACAGTTGAGTTACCCTATTTCAACTCAAGGAACTCAATTTCCTTCTTCCCACACACATCTTCTGGAAAATACTTCTCCAGAAATGTCTCTCTAAAAAGATCCAAAGTAACCATAATCTCATTCTCTTCAAACCTTTGGCGAGTATTACCCCACCAATCCTCAGCTTTCTCTTCGAGCATATGAGTGCCAAACTGCACCTTCTACGCATCTGAACAGTTCATAACTCAAAAGATCTTCTCAATTGCTTTCAGCCAAACTTGTGATTTGTCAGGTTCATGGGTTCCCTTGAACATTGGCGGATTGTTCCTTTGAAACATTCCCAAAGCACGAAACTCATCATCAGCATGGTTTCCAGCATTCACATTGGCTTGAGGATTCTGCCCAATCGCTCCAGCCAACCTTGACAATGCCTCAGCAATCGCTTCATCATTCCTACTGGCAACCATCGTTCTGAATCCCAATAACATAACTTCATAAGAACCAACAATATCGATATTATCACACACAATCAGATATAAATGGGGAATAAACACATTAACAACTTGGCCAACTGACCGACCTGCTCTGATACCACTTAATGTAACACCCCCTTCTATACCCCCAAACAATCAAGTAATCACATAATAAAATTTCATCAGAGTAAATTTGAAACATGGTATAAAAGAAGTATGTCACATCATACTCAAAATTAACACGCAACACCTTGTCGCTACCGCAAAAATAAGGTGCCGGCAAAACAGAAGGGTCGCCACCTTTCGTTATTTATCCCTCAGAACAGGAAAGGAAACGATCAGAAAAACCTGACGAAAAGGTATAAGACAAGGTCATCGCAACCGTGTCTGGGTTCGGGAGTCGGTTACGCAAGGGGAAGGTATTAGCACCCCTCACGTCCATCGTACTCGATGGGATCCACGCTTGTTGTGTTTATCTGACGGGTTGGTTTTATCTATCTACCTATCAAGGCTGGCTTAAAAAGAAAAGAAAATGACTCGGAAAAGCGTCACACTTTATGCCTACGTATTCTCATCAGAGAATGAGAAATCAGAGTCAACGTAGTTCGGCTAACTACGGGTAAACGGATGGGGGAAGGTGGCTCGCCAATACGTCAGTATTGTGCCTACGTACTCTCAACAGGTATGAGAGATCAGAGCTTACGTAGTTCGGGATAATACGGATTACGGGGATTCAGATTCATCTATTTTTCGAGTAAGGTTAACAAACAGTTCCAGCAGTTGGATGTACGCAGCTCGACCCTCAGAGACTTAGGTGTTACCGTTTGCAGTAGAACTGGGAGTTAACGACACTCTTTTCTTCAGAAAAGCTTCCTTTGAATTATGGGCCCACGGGGCAAAAAGGTTTGAAGTTTGTTTTCTGTCTTTTACGAAAGAACTGTTTTTTATGGATGTTTGCAACCAATATCGCACTAGAGACTATGACTTGAGAGTGAATGCGCCGCATGTCACCCAAAGGATGCCATACTAAACATCCAGACTGTTGAAAAGAAACTCTTCAACAATCCTTTCTCAGATAGCTTAAGGCTCGTAACGTACGACGTCAGTTAACCTTTCTTACTGTATTTTAATTTATTTTGAGATGAGAAGAGAGAACAGGCTCAACCAAGGGGAGACTATCAAGTCCTAATGTTGTCATGCCAATGATTCATCCTATGGTTGAGGTTTTAAACAGGGAACTCCTAGAAGTTATCATGCATAGGTTTCAACCTAAAGTTCTAATCATCACTTCCTTATCAAAGGAAGTGAGATTCCTAGGGGATCATGTCAATGATAAACAAAAACAGATAAAGCATCAGCTTAAACAGTAAACAGATATACAGTAAAATGCATGCAATGCAAGTGAGGGAGGAAATGTGTGTGGGGCATCAGCCTCCACAAGCTCATCTCAACCTCAAGCCAAATATGAATAACTGTAATCATACAGAAGAAATGAAATAAAATGCCATCAAGCAAATCACGACCCACATAGGCAAGGGAGCAGGGCTCTACCGAATACCCGCAAGCAAAGCCATACAGTAAAAATACAAGCAAAGGGAGCAACTCAACATCTAGTGCAATCATGCTCCTTGCTTAAAACAATCTAAATATGAACTTATTCTAATGCATCAAGCAAATCAAACAAGTCACATCAATACAGTTGCACAGAAAGCAAACAGACAAGAAAACAGATCAACAACTCCCACAGCAAAGCAATCTTCTGACAGCAGTTCAGTCATCAGTCTGTAACTGCTCTTTAGGGCTATCATCTTCAATAGCAAGTGTCAACTTGCTTCTAATACATCCACATAAGTATCAACTTATTCTCTCTTCCTCAAGCCTCAGCTCTTCAGTAAATTCCACCTTCAGGCTTCACTCCTAATATCAAGCATCAACTTGGCCCCTCAGGCTCTCAATGTATCAACATAAGTATCAACTTATTCTTTCTTCTTCAAGCCTCAGCTCTTCACTCAATTTCAATTTGATCTTCTTCACAAGTGTCAACTTGTTCTTCTGGACCTTCAAGCTTCAGCTCTCTCCTCCTTACAAGTATCAACTTGCTCTTCCTGATCTACAAGCTTCAGCTCCTAAGGGTAATCTTAAAACACAAAGAAGTACCAACTCTTATCCTTCAATCTCTTCAAGCAAAGAACTCCATCCTCTAGCACTCAATCTTCTTCAAGCAAGGAACTCCATCCTCTAGCAAGGGAGAAAGGTTCATCTATCAAGAGCAAGGTTTGGATAATAGACAGCAGAGTGAGGACCAAAGGTCACCACTAAGCATCCTATCATCAGAGAAAGGGACCCTCAAAGGTTCTACCAACTTGTAAAGAGCCACACATCCTACCAAAGGAGGGATGAGGCCTTTACAAGGGGACCTTACATCATAGGGAAGAATGGAAGTGATCAATGCCTTCCATGTTTATGAAGGAAAAGAATCTATCTAGAAGCTCTGCCTACAAAACCCTAATCTTACCACCTGATCAACACTACACCAAAAGAAGGGAAGTTTTCACATCCAAGCTTCTTCAAGCAATCCATGGTAGCCCAAGCTTGTCTTTAACATCATCCAAGAGCAAGAGATACAAAACCCTAATCTAAGGGAACTAAAGAAGTCATTCTAGTTGAATTAGTGCATCAGAATCATCCCAAGTTAGCACCTAAACTAAAATCAAACAAAAATAGTAAACTACATTGTAAATTCCTACAAAAATTCCTAAAGTACCCTAGTTCAATCATGAATTTACCATACAAAAATCAGAGGTTGAATCATCTACCAAGTGCTAGATATAAAACCTAAATCATAAGGTATCAACCATAAACCCTAAAAATGGAGCTCTTAAAGTTTCAACCTAAAACTACCACTTATATTCATCACAAAAATGTGAGAAAAATCTAGGGGGAACATGCATATGTATGCTAGCTACACACAAAAAATCAAGGCAAAAATCATCATCACATGATCAAACCAAATTCAACAAAATCAAGCATCAACCATGATTATTTTAATATCAATTAAAATGTAAAAATGCACATAAAATCAAAAAATGCATGGAATATTAATATTTTTTATCTAAAAAATACTAGATTCAATCATGAATCCATGGCAAAACGAATGGAATTAATTGAGTTATTTTTCCATTATTTATGAATTTTCCAATAACCATGTATGAAATAAAAAATAAAAATAAAATCAAAAGAAAATGAAAGGCGCGTGGTGTGAATAGCATAAAAACTCAGTTCAATATTCAAACTGGGCCATAAGGGGGGTGGGAGTATCAACTATTGACTTAAGCCCAAAACCAGCAAATAAATGAAACGCTGCGTTTCATAGTATTTCAGAATCCTTCACAAAATTCCTTCACGCGTGGCCGTTGGATCCTCACCTGGTCAAAGGTCCTCCCCTAATCCAATGGCTCTGGGATCATCTTTCTCATTTTGAATCTCTGAACTCAGTTCACCTGCGCGCGCTAGAGTCACCGCCGGTGACTTCTCCGATCAACCTTCCACAACCCTAACTCTCTCTAGAGTCCACCATTGGCCACGATTCCTTGATGAATCTTGTCCCAAATTTCCTCAGGAATTCATTCATGCCATTAATTCATTATAAAAGCTCAAGATTCGCAAGAACACAATCTCAACCGAAAATGGCAACAACCCTAATTGGTCACTAATCTCCAAATTGATGATCCAAAAACCTTCCTACATCAATCTACAATGCATCTAACACAATAATTCCCATTGATTCTACCTAATTTAAGCCATAGAATGAGAACTGCATACCTGGTAAAATCGTGTGAACAGAGTGGTTGAACCTTCAAAGCAACCCTCAAGAACTTGCAGATTCCTTCACTAACCTCAAATCAACCTTCTGTATGCAAAGAAAAGAGTTGAAATGCCCTGGATTCTTGAACCCGATTTTGAGTTGCAAGCTTCCAACTCTAATGGCTAACTCACGAATCCTCCACAATTTGGCCTTGAATTTGATCTAGGATCAATCACCAACCTCAGAGCAAGCTATTGAGATCAATTTCTTAGACTGAAATGGCCTCTAACCTTGTAACAGATTTTGATTTGCAAGAAGAACTTTCACAATGCAATCTCACTCTCCTCTCTCAATTCTCACCAACCTTCACTCTGAACCAATTCATAATCATATATAGGATATGAATGAATGATCTAGAAAGTTCTAGATCAATCCAATGAGTATTTCAATATCTCATGTCATTGAAAATTCAATCTCATGCCATTCTCATACCAATTCTGCTAGCAGCTTGCATTTTCCCTCATTCTCATACAAATTCTCTCCACATGAGATTTTGAAAGTGTTTTTGATGGATTGGAGCATTGGTCTTGCACTTATGCATAGTTTGGGTTATGTAACTTAAGTTTTAAGTAACAACATACAACTCCATGATCTTGATCTCAAATGAGAAAAGTGCCATAGCCATTGTCTTTAAAATGCATTTTACAATCAAAATGACATATAGGTTTGTCCCATTTGGTCACCAAATGAAAAATCCCAAATTTGGTCTTTTTAATGAACTTTAATTCTTTCTTTTTAAGCCAACTTAGCAATTTTGAGTTACAAGCAATTCCAACCTCTCATGACCTCTTGAATAGCCTTAAAACATCCTTTTGAACAAGTTTGATGTTGGACATTTTCCCATTTGAAGCTTGCAAATAGGAGTTATGGCCTTATGCTTGAAATGACCTATAATCTCCAAATGACCAAAATACCCTTGACTTGTCAAAGCCATAACTTGAGTTCTACAAATCCTATCAAGGACTTATAGCAATCTCTAGAAATCTAAGAGGATAAGGAACAACATTCATGTTGACCAAAAGTTCATAGGAATCATCCTTCTAGGGCAAAAGTTTCATGCAAGCTGGACAACTTTCAAGCTCCAAATTCACATACCTCAGATGACCTGTAAGTTGTGAAAGCCATAACTTGAGTTCTACAAATCCTATCAAATACTTCTAGAACTCAAATTAAAGCTAAGACTATGCTCTACAACAATCCTGTTGGGGGAAAGATGAGATGACAATCACATCTTGAGCTAAATTGCCTTGAAGATAGGGGTCAAACTAGGGGATTTTACACTGTCAAGCCTTAGAAACCCTAGCTTGAAACTTCTCAAACTCTTCAATCATGATGAGTTAACCTTGGAATCATCTTTATCACATCTCAATGCATCAATCCATGATCACATGGCTCTTGGATCAGGTCTCAACCTTCTTCACATCATCAGTTGACTTAGGGTTGACCCAGTCAAACCCTAATTGCACCACTCATGGCTGAGTCTTCTTAATCTTGCACAATGACCTGTCTAGGCCTCAAAGTGATATTCAACACTTCTCATGAGCTCTCTCAAGACCTCAAGTCCAACATCATGGATTCAGAACCATCTGATGGCTTTCCACAACTTTCCAATTAGGAGACCTACACACTTGCCTCCAACCACTCTCTCTGAGGATCTTTTAATTTCTCTGACAAGGATATCAACCCTTGAGCACTTGAATAACCTTCTTAGCTAGCTTCATAGTCTTGTGTAGCCCTTGATTGGTAATCATACCTCTTGATCTCCTACATACATGTCAATGAAATGCAAATGATAATGCTAATGTGCATGAAATGAAACATAAGCTATGTAAAGAAATGTTGGTCAAATTTTGAGGTGTAACGGCTGCCCCTATTCAAACGGCTTGGACCTGACTGGGTGAGAAGCAAACGGCTCTCACACAATCAAGGTAGAAGACGGTTGAATACCAACAAACCCGGAAATTTGCCAACTGCACAAGTACACGGTACTCTGATGGGAACTGTTGCGGTGAAAATTTGATATCAAGCTATTAATTAACGTGAACCTTATTTCTTTTACAACCGGTCTTTAATTTATCCAAAGGATAGGTCTAAAGAAAGAAAGAACCTTTTGCGCGATGTGACAACAACGCTTTTAAGAGATTCGGGGATTCGGGGGTTGGTTATATCTAGGTAAGGTATTAGCACCCTAAATATCTGTAGTACTCTACAGGAACCTTTTGTTTAATTACTTGCTAAGTTTGTGAATTGTGCACTAATGGTTTAAGGATTGGGAATCGAGATAAAATAAATAAAAATGCCTAAGTGGTTTTCTAAGTTTGCTCGCAAAGGTATCGCACCTTCTGCCTACGTATCCTGACTAGGATAGAATCAGAGCAATCGTAGTTCACCTCACAAGGGAAAAGAACACTTGATGACGATCAAAGTTCAAAGGGGAACAAACATGACGATGTTTGTGTGGAGTTTGACAAAACTCCCTAAACTAAATTGTAAAAGGGGGAAGTAAGAAATCATGACGATGATTCTTACACAGAGTTGACGAACTCTTTCCTAGGGTTCTAGTTGAAGAACACTCCTAGTATGGGTGGGTTTCTTAGACTTCAAGCAAAGTCTAAAGGCTTCTAGTCTAGGGTTAAGGTGACTTAACAAAGTCAAGGGATAGCAGAGATTTTGGTCCAAGACATTGACAGTCAAGTGGACAGACCTTCCTTTGGAGGACAGTATTATTGGCAACTGGATGAAAGCTAACGAGCTTCGTCGCTTGGGGATAAAAATAAAATACAAACATTATACAAAGCAATTATGGTGACAACCAAAGGAAAAGATTAAGGATGAAAAGCAATGATGGCAATCAAAGCAATTGTTCTGGTACGAGAACCGTGACGACAGTTCGCACCTGGAATACTGTTAACAGACATATGAGATAAATATAAAAATAATTCAAGGTAAAAATTCTAACATGTTGACAAACATATATAGATATGATAACAATCAATTTTCCTGAGAAAACACAAGAGGAAACCTTCTAAATTTCATCTGCAACCAAATAGGGTTAGTATCGTTGACGCGCGGATCGCGCACAATCAAACGTGGTGAAAAAATAATCAAACATGGAAAATAAAATTATGACATGAAAGTACACATTAAAATAAACACAATGAAAAAAGAACGGGTGAAAAACGATAAAAAATGAGAGAGTTACGAATTTTTGAAGTTTATGTACAAAATAGGAAAAATAATAAAAGGGGGTTCGACCTCCACCCGAATCGAACCCTGGTCATGATGGTGAAAGGTATAATTGCGCGCATGTTCTTACCGCTGGGGTGGCTGTTACATCCATTAATCAAATGGAAACCATAAATATACATGCTTGGTTTAGTTCCATGGCTGGGCAAAAATACATAATTCACACCAAATACGTTTTATGCCGTATCTCACTAACCGCTTATCGGATCGAGACAAATTTTATATGGATCTTGGGTAGAAAAATGAGAGGAAGAGGATGGTGATGTTAGTTTTTCCAAATTGTTCACCTAGTGAAAAAAACGATGACTGGTGTGTGTGTGTGTTTTGTATGCATAATGACATGGAAACATAATCGAAACCAAATACGTTTTATACCGTATCTCACTAACCGCTCATCGGATCGAGACAAATTTTATATGTAAATTGGGTAGAAAAATGAGAGGAAGAAGATGGTGGTGTTGGTTTTCTGAAATTCACTTTCCTCTTCAAAACCCGATAGGGTACAAAATTGGACATTTAAGCTTGCAAATTGAAATGAACAGCTTGGTATACACATGTTAAAGGTCAAGTAAAGCCACATACACATCACATATATGATATATGACAGATAGCAAACACAATTGAGGCCAAGGCATGTGTACATATGACTGTTGTATGTAAGTTGCAAAATCACATAACATAAAAATGCATGACAAGGTGACTTTTGGATTCTGAGTGCTTTGAGTGATTCCAATCATTCTAACAGCTTAATCATATCATATTAAGTGTGTGTAAGTGAAAACATTCAAACTGGAACACATATATGAGAACATAGCATTCAAATTGCAAAGTGTGTGCATTATGTGTGTGTGAAGCATGAGATGGTGTAAAACTTTGTGCAGTCAGGTTTTATTGTTTTGGTTCATTTACACATAACACATATGATCATGTGAAGCTGTAGAAACAATGAGATAGCAAGTACAAGCAAGTATGTTCAAGTTGGCATGTGATGATGAGGCATTTTGAACAATTATGCATGAGGATGGACAGATGAAGTTCCAGAGTAGATTTAACCAAATTAATCATTTGTACAGCATAAATACATGATAATGAGATGATATAACCAATAAAATTCCACAGAACACACCTGTCATGTAATTTGTCATAGCATTTGCAATTTGTTCACATAATGGTGCATATGAAGAGGTAAATCTTGACATGATGATTTCTAGCATAATATGATCATTCAAACACTTAACATATGTTCAATATGAGGTGTACAAAGTGTTAGTTTTGGCAGAAAACAAGTATAGGCAAAAATCATGTTTTTGGTGCTTTGTGTGTTTTTGAAGCATTTGGAGACTACATGTGAAATTTGAATGCTGTGATTAAATCAACCATATGAGTGCATACACATGTTATTAATGACATTTGAATCATGCTAGAAGGATAAAAAACCATAATTCATGCTTTGTGCAAAAAATGAGAAAGTGAGTGATTAGTGTATTCATGTGCTTATGTCAACATGTGAATTTCAAAACCACACCTCAAATCAGCAAGATAAGCCTATACACATGTTCCAAGTATCCATTGTGATGTGTGTAAGGTGTGTTTTGATGGAAAACAAGTTTTGTGCAAAAATCAAATTGTGTGGCTTGTGTATTTTTGAGTCATTTGAAATGTATGATTCTAAACATGTTATGTTCAAGACAAAGAAAATAGCTCCTGGCATGCAATCACATTTTGATAGCAGCATATGAATATAGCATACAATGAGCATACACATGAGAACACATGATCATACATCCTAGACCAAAACTCTGTACTGTTATGAACCAATACAAACAGAATCCATTACTTTCATTCTTGCAAGGCAGCATGTAATGACATACCAAGTATTCCATATGACCACACACAAACTGATCATCTAGTAAAAATAGCAGGGCATCATGATACAAATGAAAACACACCTAGCAGTAAGAACATAAATCTTGGCACAAATCAATATCAATTAGCAGCACTAATACCAAACATTGCTAGCAGCACACACATGGATGAACTAGCAGTAAACACATGGAATACATTTTGACAGCAACAACAGCAGTACCATATGAAAACCAGTTAGCAGTATATAATGCAAACATAATCTAACAGCACATGAATAAAAACCAACTAACAGCACATCATGTAAATCTAAACTGGCAGTAATAATGAAACACACCAGCAGTGACACAAGTAATCGGCTTGGCAGCAGCAGATTTTATTCAAGATAGCAGGATTAACATGAAATTGGTGTAGTGTTATGATGCTGTTCCAGTTAGCAACAATGTGAAATTAATTGATAGCAGCAGCAAACATATGACAAGGGACAGCATTAACATTAAAGTGGAGCATTTAACAATATAAACCACTAGCACAATGTTGGTGAGCCATGACAATTGAAATGTAACTTGCCATATAAAAGCATACCAAATTAAAATGATCTTGACATTAACAATGCATTTAAAATAGAACAAACCACATATGTTTCACAACACCAAATAGGATAGCATATTAGAGTTCACAAACTTCCATTCCTCACAGTATTGGTATTGAAATATGCACATGCTTATGTCATATCTAGTGTTCATAAAAAAAAAAAGACCACAATTGCTCATGGATTCAAGGCACACTAAAATGCTCAAAAATGCAAAATCATGGATAAATGATACGAGGACTAATGTATACATTACATACCTGTTATAAATCAGTTGAGCAAACCAAGTGTGTTAAGAAAAAAACTAGAGATGATGACTCCAAGTTCTTGTGTTGACACCTTGCTTCAACCTTAAGTAATAAGCCAAATGCAATGCCAAAATGAGATTGGTGTGCTTCTGATGGCAAGTGAGAGTTTGGACAGTCTCTATATATGGTATTTGAGGTGTTCAAGTGTTCCAAACATCACCAAAGTGCTTGAATCAAAATTTGATGTGTTTTATGGACTTTGGTCAAAGTAAGCTTCAAGGAAAGTTGACTTTTTGATTTATGGCATTTTTTGGTGGTTCAATGGTTGGTACACCTCATATATGTGATTTAGAGGGTGTGTGGATGATAATATGAGAGCTGGAATGTGTAGAACTCAATATGGCATCAAAGTTGCAAATGTTGATTTTTGACAATTTTGACAACTTTGGTGATTTTGCAAATTGTAAGTGAGAGAGAGGTGTGATGAGAGGGCTCCTTTTAGCAGGTTTTCAGAATGATGTTGATGTCCCAAATGAGGGGTTTGAGGTCCCTATTTATAGAATTATGAAGTGAGGAGCTTGCTAGGTAACCTTGCTTCACCATGAAGAAAACTAAGATATTTCCATCCAATTGTCCACTTGCCTTGCTTTTTCTGGTTCTTGGCTGTCTCCCTAACCCAATGGGCAAGTTTTAATGATGTTTTTACTGAGAAAACACAGCCTAGAGGCTTGGTAGAGTGGCTGGAGCAGAATTTCTTTACACCTCATGCTTGGAAAAGTCAAAGTTTTCAACTTAGGCAATGAAACTTCAAACTTTAATTCCATGATGTTTCCATGATAACTTTCTGTTCTAACATGCTAAGAATGTTCAATATATCAGGTAGAAAGAGTTGGGCAAGTGGAAATTGGCTCACTTGAGTGATAGAGGTGCTTTTGCAATATTGGTCAATGTGGGACTAGTATGACAAAATACCAACTTTGAACACATGTATCTCTCAGCTCATAACTCACCTTGAGATGTTCTTGTACAATTTAGAAATCCCTCACATAGTACTAAAACTTCCATGTTGGCCAGAAATCTTGATTCTATTTGAAACTAGGTGAAAAATACCTTTGAAGTTGGCTGATTTTAGCTTTTAAAGTGAAAATAACTTAGAAATTTTCTAAGTTATTTTCCCTTCTAGGAATGTTTTTGCTTATATCTCAAAAAGTATGCATTTTCTGGTTGTGGACTAGTATGGGACTTTTGTAGGACTTGTCAAGAGCTTTCAAATGAGACTAGAACCAACTCAATTGGATGTGTGGTTAAGGAGATACGGCTTAGCCCTTTTCAAAACCCTAATTTCCCGATTTCTCGATTACTCTCTCATTTTTGATCCAATGACCATGAAAATTGATATGCAAGTCCATTATGACATAAGTAACAACTTTGATTCACAACTTGGATTCCAATTCTCAAAATTTGAGGAGTTGACTTTTCGGTCAACCGTACGATCGATCGGTGCCGATCGAGTCGCCTGTTGATATTCTGGACATCCTGGGACTCTGACACTTCTTGAATAGTCTTTATTAGCCTATATTAACTTCATGGACCTCACTCCCACCATTAAAACCTTTTCCAACATCAAAGTCAAACCACAGTTGACTTTCCACTAGTTAAAAACCCTAATCGGGGCCTCCTGACTGCACTGTTCTTGATTCTGAAACGATTTCTTCAAATTGACTTCCCTTTTGACTTTGATATTATCTTTGATTTCATTCCATGATTGAATTGGCCCAAATCATTGGTTGATCATTCCTTGCTTGTTTTGAATTTGTCGGTGCGAGAACCCTGATTCATTTGTAACTTGACAATAATAAACTTGCACTGATTTAGGGTTAGATAATTCATGATCATGTTTCTAAAAATGATAATGAGGATCTAAGGGGTCAAAATTTGGGGTACAACAGTTGCCCCTATTTAAATATCTTCACTAGATGGGGAACGAGAGATGACAATCTTCGTTAAATCGCAGTGAAAGGTATTTAAATATAGATAACCGAAAATTTTGTCCCTTAGATCCGATGCCATGCTAAAGGACAAGTTATGATATGCCATGCACTCTAAATGATGTTTTATGATGCTTGAATGCAAACAACATAGACGCAAATATAAGAATAAAAAGAACGGTAAACGACCAGTGCCAACTGCGAGGACTCGACACTGGGGACTCGTACTGAAAAACTAAATGAACAGTTCAGACATGACTGATAATGTAAGAAGTAAAACTTCACATGGGGAAGAGACAAATCCAATAAAGATGACAATCTTATTGGAACAGAGGTACTCCACCGGGGAGAAGAATTGACTTCTACTGGGGAAAAGGATATACTTTTACTGGGGAAATGGAAAATTAATTCCATCGGTGACAAGAGAAGCAGACTTCACCGGGGAAGCGGAAGACTGGATACAACCTCACTGGGGATGATCAGATGAGGAACTTCCTATAGTGAAGAGTTCAAACGGGATCTTCAGGAATGGACTAGAAATAAGACTAATCACACATGGAGGATACTAGTGACGACTAGATCTCCGAGACTTGACTGGGAACATGGATCACTGGGGATACATCCTCAGTTTCTGCAAATAGTTCACACAATGCTGGTAATTAATAGACTTCCTGGGGAATTGGTAACGACCAGAATTCCAAGCGATGCCAGTGACGACTGGTCTTTTAATGGTGGTTGGTGACGACCAAATCAGGATACCAATAACGATTGGTTTTAAACAATGCCAGTTACGACTGGATTTTCTAATGAAGATGGTGACGACCATACTGGGGAATACCAATGACAACTGGTTACGAGGATGCTAGTGATTACTAGATCTTAACTAAGGTGTTGGTAACGACCAAAACGAAACAGATTCCAATAACGATTGGACTCTAGATGATGATACCAGTTACGACTGGGTTTCAAAGGGGAAAAAATTGATGACAACCAACAAGATACCAATGACGATTGGATTTAGGCAGTGCCAGTGACGACTGGACTTCATGGGGAAAGTTAGTAACAACTAACAAGATACCAATAATAATTGGAACAATACCAGTGACGACTGGATTTCCCGGGGAAGGGTTGGTAACAACCAAACCACGAGGCGCCAATGACAATTGGACTTTTATTTAGTGCCAGTGACAACTGGACTTATACGTGGATTTGTTAGTGACTACTAACGAGATACCAATGACGATTGGATCTAGACAATGCCAGTGACGATTGGGCTTTAAAAGGACATGGATGGTGACGACCAAATGAATATCAACAACAATTGGTTTGAACACAATGCCAGTTACTACTGGGCTTGTACTTGGAAACGAAGTGCGTAATAACTTAGACTTCGCGGGGATTGATAGATGTCACCGACTCGGGGAACAAACGAATCACACTGATCCCATGATGAGGGGTGTATGTAGACTTGGGAAATAAACCCGAAGACCTACTGGGGAATAAAGCCTGTAGGTAGATTTTGCTGAGGTGAATTCAAACAGATGTCCAGAAATACTTTGCTGGGGGAGGAACCTTCATATCATCACAAGAAATCCTGAGGGATAATCTTCAATTTTGGTAATCATGCACGGCCAAAGGACTCTTCGTCGCCCAACTTGCTAGCATTTCATTGGGGAATGTAAATCCTGACTGTGTATCAAGACTCCTGCTACCCTGAAGTTTCGGGGAATGTATGATTTTCCTCGAGTCTTTCCACAAGTTAAAACATTTTGTAAAATATTTCCAAGTTATTATTTTTTCAAAAAATCTGGATTTTAATGCTTTCAAAAATAATCGTTGATTAACGAACGGTATTTTGCATAACAAAGAAAATAAGGAACTGATAATTTGCACAAGAAAGAGAGGCTCAAAAGACTGATTTTATTTAAAGGATGAAATCTTGCCAATGACAATATTCCATGGAAATTTTTACAAGTAAAATGGCAAAAGTGGATAAGGTTACATTGAATCCTGTGACCTAACTATCCCTAAAGACTAAAATTCTCCAAGATCCTTGCTTCTGACGAGAGCTGTTGAGATGAATCTTTGTTGAGTCTGCAGTGTTGACGCCTTTGTCTGATGCAGCGAAACGCCTTTGTCCCTAATTTTTGCCTGGATTGCCCTTTCGGGTTTTCAATCCACCGGGACGCTCATTTTTGCCTAAGCCGCCCTTTCGGGTTTTCAACTTAGCGAGCTTTTTGATTTCCTTTCTCTTTTTTCTTTCCTTCTCTTTTTTCTTTTCTACCCTAACTTTTGCATAAACCGTTCTTTTGGATTTTCCGGTTTATCGGGTACTTTTTAGGCGTAATATTTCCGAACTGCGTCAGAGTTTATCGGGTGTGTAAGTTGTTCTCCGTCCATGGTAGTAAGGATCAGTGAACCTCCGGAGAATACTGTCTTCACAATAAAGGGGCCATCATAATTAGGCATCCACTTCCCTCTTGCGTCTTTGTGAACTGGTAAGATCTTCTTGAGCACAAGTTCTCCTTCGCGGAATTCTCTGATATGGACCTTTTTATCGAACGCCCTCTTGATTCTTTTTTGATACAACTGGCCGTGACACATCGCAGACATGCACTTTTCATCGATAAGATTCAGCTGATCAAATCTTTCTTTAATCCATTCTGCCTCTTCTAACTTGGTTTCCATGATGACTCTGAGGGATGGTATTTCGACCTCGATGGGAAGAACTGCGTCCATTCCATATACCAGAGAAAAGGGGGTTGCCCCTGTGGAAGTGCGGACGGAGGTTCTGTATCCGTGCAGGGCAAATGGTAACATTTCATGCCAATCTTTGTAGGTTTTAACCATTTTCTGCAAGATCTTCTTGATGTTTTTATTTGCAGCTTCCACAGCTCCATTCATCTTTGGACGGTAAGGGGAAGAGTTGTGGTGTTCGATTTTGAAGTCATCACATAATTCTTTCATAACTTTGTTGTTCAGATTGGTTCCGTTGTCTGTTATAATTCTGCTTGGGATCCCGTAGCGACAGACGATCTCCTTTTTAATGAAACGAGCCACCACTTGACGTGTAACATTGGTGTAGGATGCAGCTTCAACCCATTTTGTGAAATAGTCGATGGCAACCAGAATGAAACGGTGCCCATTTGAAGCTTTCGGTTCAATTGCCCCAATCATGTCGATGCCCCACATAGAGAAAGGCCATGGCGACGATAGTACATTCAACAGTGTTGGAGGCACATGCATTTTGTCTGCGTAGATCTGACATTTGTGACACTTTCTGGCGTATTGAATGCAGTCGGTTTCTAAAGTTAACCAGTAGTAACCGGCTCTCAAGATCTTTCTGGACATGGCGTATCCGTTGGCGTGAGTACCAAACATTCCTTCATGAACATCTTTCATTAACAAGTCCGCTTCTCTTTTGTCAACACATCTGAGTAAGACCATATCATGATTTCTTTTGTAAAGTACACCATTGCTGAGGAAGAATTTGGATGCTAATCGCCTTAGTGTTTTCTTGTCAAGTGTCGTAGCATCTGTGGGATATTCTTGCTTCAACAGATAATTCTTTATATCATGATACCAGGGCTTGCCATCGGTTTCTTCTTCAATCATTTGACAGTAAGCAGGCTCTGTCTTGCGTTCAATTTTGATAAGTGTGCCATCGTTGACATATCTAGTTTTCCACATTGAGGCCAGCATGGCTAAAGCGTCGGCGATGTGATTCTCTGCTCTTGGAACATGTTTAAAGGTGATTTCGTCAAAATACTTGATCGTTTCAATGATATAAGCTCTGTAAGGGATCAGGTTTTCATGTCTTGTCTCACATTCACCCGTGACTTGGTAGATAACCAATGCTGAGTCTCCACTGACTTCGAGATTTTTGATTTGGAGATCAATGGATGCTTCGAGACCAAGTGTAACACCCCCCTTATTCCTACCCCAAAATAATTCAATTAATCATTTAGGCATAAGTCAAAATTTTATCAGAGTACATGTAAGTCATAGCACAAAAGGGGTATGTCACATTATCATAAAAATTCCAATGCAATACAACACCTGCTCTACAGATATGCAACAACGGGTCAACACCCACAAGAAAATATTTAGAACAAGGCGGAAACATCTAAATATTCCATATTTCCAAGACATGTATTCACATATACAATTGTCATCCAACATGTTAACAAAACATAACATCAGCAGATACATACACAGATGTATCACAAAAGAATCAAAATAACTCCTATCTACCCGGTGCTACATATCAGAGCCGACCGACCAAAAAGAATGAAGTCACGCTTCACAAAAATGTCTCCAGCCATCTAATCTGCAATGCCTCATAGAGCATTATCAAACAGCAGAAGGGTGAGAAACAATATCATAATAAATAATGCATAAAGACATATATAAATATCTCATATCAACAATTATGCATTCTACGCATTCTCACCACAACTCACCTTGTACAATATAATATATCTATATACAACTATAACACCAAGCATACTCAATATGCATCATCAATGTTTATATCTTTTCATAAACATGCAACCACATATATATATATCTATATATATATATATCCTCCAGTATCTACATTATGCCAAAACATACATTTCACGTTAATTCAATAAACATACACAACATGTTTATTTCACTATACATCATATACAGATGACAAATGCAAATCATAGAGGACAACTTGCTACTCTATGTAAATGCAACACAACATCGATCTAGTCGATCGTCAGATCCTCCTAAGAATCAATCTACTCTCACCCCTCATGGGTATTCTATCACTTGTCAGATTCTCCTAGGAATCACAACACTCATCAGACTCTCCTAGGAATCACACCATTCATCAGATTCTCCGAGGAATCACGCCACTCGTCAGATTCTCCGAGGAATCACACTGTTCATCAGATTCTCCGAGGAATCAGGTTAATCAGCAGACTCTCCAAGGAATCACATATCTCGTCAGATTCTCCGAGGAATCAATTCATTCAGCAGATTCTCCGAGGAATCACACCATCCATCAGATTCTCCGAGGAATCAGGTCATACAGCAGACTCTCCAAGGAATCACACCTCTCATCAGACTCTCCTAAGAGTCATGTCTCTCCTCAGGCTCTCCTAAGAGTCCTATCACTCATCAGATTCTCCTAGGAATCAACAACACAAGAATGTATTCTATACAATTCTTGAAATGCACACACATACACATAATATGTTCATGCATCTTCACCTCATTCAATTTCATACAATCATCATACATCGCAATGTATATTACACGACACATTAGTCATTCACCTCATTATCATGCATTTTAAATCAATTTAAACAATGCACATATTTGCCCAAACGGCCACAATTCACAATCGAGGATTTACGCACGAAGGCTACCCACAGCACATGTTATCACAATAGATCACATACTTATTCATATCATAGAGGTATTAACCTATGTGAATCAACCAAACAATCACCACATGAGCAACACAGCACAAGAAAAAGGCTGTCACGTTCGCCTTTATTCGCCTGGCGAACCCCCGCAGCGAACCTTCGCTAGGCTTCGCCTGGCGAACTCGCCAGCGAGTCCAAGTCAGTAGCTACTGACTTCATTCGCCACCATTCGCCAGCACCTTCGCTGGGCGAACCTTCGCTATCCACCTTCGCCTGGCGAACTTACCAGCGAAGTCCACTGGGACTTAAACATAATTACTCGCCAGCATTCGCTGGGCTTCGCCTGGCGAAGCTTCGCCTTCGCTCGCCTGGCGAGAGCCAGCGAACCTGCGCAGAACAGCATTCTGTTCTGTCTCTCCTTCAACAATCCATCATCAACCATCTCTTAAACATCTAAATCAGTACAAATAGCATCAATACATGTTACCCGACTATTCTACGGCGTTATTACTCAGTTTCAACCGATTAAATCTTCAATCTACCGATTATTCCAACTTTTGCCCTAGAAATGGATAGTGTAGAAAAACTACCAACAAGCCCCAAACTAATACATATATGATGCTATACATTATTAAGATGATAAAACTTCTCACCCTTACCTGATTAATCGCAAGCTTTGATCGATTCTTGATGATTCTAGGTTTTCCTCTTTCTCTTCTCTTTCTCTTCCTCTTCTTTTTTTCTCCTTTCTTTCTCTTCTTCTTACTATCCTTTCTTTCCCTTCTATTTCCTCTTTAATATCTTTTCCATTATTTTTCCAAAACATCTATTAATTCAATATCTCACAAATATCTCACTTAATATTAAATAGGAAATGTCCAAAATACCCTTCCAAACTATTTCCTCCGAAACCTCCCAATACCGGTTAAAAATATGATAATATGTAAATATAACATATTTCCACACAAATTCTACATCCAAATATTATTCACCCAATTTAATTAAATTGGGGCTCAATAAAAGTGAAAATCGAAATCGGGGCGTTACAACTCTCCCCCACTTTAGAAATTTTCGTCCTCGAAAATATCACTTGATTCAAAACACACCGGACACGATTTCTACGTCCTTTCCTGAATTCCCAAGTTACACACAATCGTCCACATGCATACTTCCTTATCACAATCACAGCCATGCCACGTGGCTCATAAAAGACTGTCACCCTCATCAACTCCCATTGGAGATTACGGGTACACCACTCGTACTTCACCAGGAACAACATCTAGGTCATTCTACCCCGGTGATTCTTTCCACTAGGAACGACACATAGCCATTCTACCCTAGCGAATACAACCATGATACTTATACCTCATCAGGAATAACATACTAGTCATTCTACCCCAATGAGCTCAAATCTCAAACACGTACGTTGTCCAACGTCACCATCTTAAAGTCTTCACTCTCAATTACCATCGCATCAACGGAAAATCAAAACCAAACACTAAGCGTACTCAAAAGAAACGAACAAATGAGTCGCTCCGATATCAAACATAACAACTAAAGGTGAAACATAATTAAAGCACATACCTCAAATCAAACGATCCGCATTGGTAGTGTCTGACCCTGCCAATGCAAACACTTTCCCACTTACTGAAGCTTGCTTCGGTTTAGGACACTTCGCACTGATGTGACCCACGTCTCCACAATTGTAGCACTTCACTGCACCCATTCTACAATCCTTAACATCATGTCCAAGAACTCCACAATTAGAGCATTTGATCTTGGGCTTTCCACACATAAAAGACTTATGACCCATCTCGCCACACTTGTAGCATTTAATGGATCCAGAACTCTCTCCTCCAGATCCCTTAACAAAGTTTCCCTTATGCTTGCCCTTATCAGCTGGCGTCTCATAAGGTTCACTCCTTACTTGTCGCTTTTCTTTCTCCTTCTTCAAACTCTTGTAGTGAGTAGAACGAGCTTTGCGATCTTCTTCAAAAATTCGACAACATTCGGTCAAGTCCGAAAATCTCCTTATCCTCTGATAGCCCACCGCTTGCTTGATCTCGGGACGCAAGCCGTTCTCATACTTAACGCACTTAGAAAATTCTGTCGTCACCGCATCATAGTGAGGATGAAATTTTACTAACTCCATAAACTTAGCCGTGTAATCCACCACAGACATATTGCCTTGTTTCAACTCAAGAAATTCCATTTCCTTCCTTCCTTTCACACTCTCAGGATAATACTTCCTCAAGAATTCAGCACGAAATAAATCCCAAGTTATTTCCTCGTCATCTACTTCAAGCACTTGCCTCATGCCGATCCGCCAGTCATCGGCTTCTTCCCGCAACATGTGAGATCCAAGCCTCACCTTATTGCCCTCAGCATAGTTCATAACTCTGAAGATCCTCTCGATCTCTTTCAACCAATTTTGGGCACCGTCCGGATTAAACCTTCCTTTGAACACCGGTGGCTTATTCTTTCTAAACTCATCATTTGCGTTCACATTCGGCGCACCCTGCACCGCTCTAGCCATCGCCTCCAATGCCGCAGCCATAGCACTGTCATTACGACCTGCCATAATCTTCTTAATCGCAAAAACAGCAACAAGGTTAAACAACCGCTCAACCAACAAAACAATAAGACAAACACAACTGACTCAACCAGGCTCTGATACCACTTGTAACACCCCCCTTATTCCTACCCCAAAATAATTCAATTAATCATTTAGGCATAAGTCAAAATTTTATCAGAGTACATGTAAGTCATAGCACAAAAGGGGTATGTCACATTATCATAAAAATTCCAATGCAATACAACACCTGCTCTACAGATATGCAACAACGGGTCAACACCCACAAGAAAATATTTAGAACAAGGCGGAAACATCTAAATATTCCATATTTCCAAGACATGTATTCACATATACAATTGTCATCCAACATGTTAACAAAACATAACATCAGCAGATACATACACAGATGTATCACAAAAGAATCAAAATAACTCCTATCTACCCGGTGCTACATATCAGAGCCGACCGACCAAAAAGAATGAAGTCACGCTTCACAAAAATGTCTCCAGCCATCTAATCTGCAATGCCTCATAGAGCATTATCAAACAGCAGAAGGGTGAGAAACAATATCATAATAAATAATGCATAAAGACATATATAAATATCTCATATCAACAATTATGCATTCTACGCATTCTCACCACAACTCACCTTGTACAATATAATATATCTATATACAACTATAACACCAAGCATACTCAATATGCATCATCAATGTTTATATCTTTTCATAAACATGCAACCACATATATATATATATATCTATATATATATATATATATATCCTCCAGTATCTACATTATGCCAAAACATACATTTCACGTTAATTCAATAAACATACACAACATGTTTATTTCACTATACATCATATACAGATGACAAATGCAAATCATAGAGGACAACTCGCTACTCTATGTAAATGCAACACAACATCGATCTAGTCGATCGTCAGATCCTCCTAAGAATCAATCTACTCTCACCCCTCATGGGTATTCTATCACTTGTCAGATTCTCCTAGGAATCACAACACTCATCAGACTCTCCTAGGAATCACACCATTCATCAGATTCTCCGAGGAATCACGCCACTCGTCAGATTCTCCGAGGAATCACACTGTTCATCAGATTCTCCGAGGAATCAGGTTAATCAGCAGACTCTCCAAGGAATCACATATCTCGTCAGATTCTCCGAGGAATCAATTCATTCAGCAGATTCTCCGAGGAATCACACCATCCATCAGATTCTCCGAGGAATCAGGTCATACAGCAGACTCTCCAAGGAATCACACCTCTCATCAGACTCTCCTAAGAGTCATGTCTCTCCTCAGGCTCTCCTAAGAGTCCTATCACTCATCAGATTCTCCTAGGAATCAACAACACAAGAATGTATTCTATACAATTCTTGAAATGCACACACATACACATAATATGTTCATGCATCTTCACCTCATTCAATTTCATACAATCATCATACATCGCAATGTATATTACACGACACATTAGTCATTCACCTCATTATCATGCATTTTAAATCAATTTAAACAATGCACATATTTGCCCAAACGGCCACAATTCACAATCGAGGATTTACGCACGAAGGCTACCCACAGCACATGTTATCACAATAGATCACATACTTATTCATATCATAGAGGTATTAACCTATGTGAATCAACCAAACAATCACCACATGAGCAACACAGCACAAGAAAAAGGCTGTCACGTTCGCCTTTATTCGCCTGGCGAACCCCCGCAGCGAACCTTCGCTAGGCTTCGCCTGGCGAACTCGCCAGCGAGTCCAAGTCAGTAGCTACTGACTTCATTCGCCACCATTCGCCAGCACCTTCGCTGGGCGAACCTTCGCTATCCACCTTCGCCTGGCGAACTTACCAGCGAAGTCCACTGGGACTTAAACATAATTACTCGCCAGCATTCGCTGGGCTTCGCCTGGCGAAGCTTCGCCTTCGCTCGCCTGGCGAGAGCCAGCGAACCTGCGCAGAACAGCATTCTGTTCTGTCTCTCCTTCAACAATCCATCATCAACCATCTCTTAAACATCTAAATCAGTACAAATAGCATCAATACATGTTACCCGACTATTCTACGGCGTTATTACTCAGTTTCAACCGATTAAATCTTCAATCTACCGATTATTCCAACTTTTGCCCTAGAAATGGATAGTGTAGAAAAACTACCAACAAGCCCCAAACTAATACATATATGATGCTATACATTATTAAGATGATAAAACTTCTCACCCTTACCTGATTAATCGCAAGCTTTGATCGATTCTTGATGATTCTAGGTTTTCCTCTTTCTCTTCTCTTTCTCTTCCTCTTCTTTTTTTCTCCTTTCTTTCTCTTCTTCTTACTATCCTTTCTTTCCCTTCTATTTCCTCTTTAATATCTTTTCCATTATTTTTCCAAAACATCTATTAATTCAATATCTCACAAATATCTCACTTAATATTAAATAGGAAATGTCCAAAATACCCTTCCAAACTATTTCCTCCGAAACCTCCCAATACCGGTTAAAAATATGATAATATGTAAATATAACATATTTCCACACAAATTCTACATCCAAATATTATTCACCCAATTTAATTAAATTGGGGCTCAATAAAAGTGAAAATCGAAATCGGGGCGTTACACCAAGGATACATGCTTCGTATTCAGCAATGTTGTTTGTACAATCAAAGTCTAGTCTGGCTGTAAACGGAGTGTAACCACCTTCAGGATTTATTAAAACTGCACCTACGCCATGTCCGCTATAATTGGAGGAACCGTCAAACATCATTTTCCACCAATTCTCTGTCTGTTGACCTTTGTCAGAACTTGTTTCTTCATAATCTTTTACTAACATGATATCTTCATCCGGAAAATCAAACTTCAGAGGTTCATAATCTTTGACAGGTTGATCTGCGAGATATTCTGATAACACACTGCCTTTGATAGATTTCTGAGCCACATATTGAATATCATATTCTGATAGTAACATATGCCACCGGGCGAGTCTTCCGGTTTGTGCCGGCTTCTCAAAGATGTACTTTATTGGATCCATTTTAGAGATCAATAAAGTGGTGTGACAAATCATATACTGCCTCAAACGCTTAGCGGCCCATGCTAAAGCACAACAAGTCTTTTCTAGGAGTGAGTATCTGCTTTCACAATCAGTAAATTTCTTGCTCAGATAATAAATGGCATGTTCTTTCCGTCCAGTTTTGTCTTGTTGACCCAGAACGCAACCCATTGAGTTTTCAAGCACTGTCAAATACATAAAGAGAGGCTTTCCCGGCACGGGTGGTATCAAAATTGGAGGTTCTTGGAGATAACCTTTGATTTTATCGAACGCTGTTTGACAATCAGAATTCCATACAACCGTTTGATCCTTTCGTAACAACTTGAAGATCGGTTCACAGGTGGGGGTCATATTGGAAATGAACCTGGATATGTAATTCAACCTTCCAAGGAAGCTTCTAACCTGATTTTCGGTTCGTGGAGCTGGCATGTTTTGAATGGCACGGACTTTGTCTGGATCCACCTCAATCCCCTTGTGGCTGACAATAAAACCGAGTAATTTTCCTGACCTGACTCCGAAAGTGCACTTTGCGGGATTCAACCTCAACTGATATTTCCGGAGTCTTTTGAATAACTTCAACAAATGTTCTAGATGGTCTTTTTCATTTTGAGACTTGGCGATCATGTCATCCACATATACTTCTATTTCTTTGTGCATCATGTCGTGGAACAAAGCCACCATAGCTCTTTGATAAGTTGCGCCTGCGTTTCTCAAACCGAATGGCATAACCTTATAACAATAGGTGCCCCATGGAGTGATGAAGGTTGTCTTTTCCATGTCGTCAGGATCCATTTTGATTTGATTGTAACCAGAGAACCCGTCCATAAAGGAAAACACTGCAAACCGAGCTGTATTATCTACCAAAGTGTCAATATGTGGTAGAGGGAAGTCGTCCTTTGGACTGGCTTTGTTTAAATCTCGATAATCCACACACATCCTTACCTTTACATCTTTCTTTGGTACAGGAACAATGTTGGCTACCCATTCTGGATACTTGGCCACTGCCAGGAAGCCTGCATCAATCTGCTTTTTTACCTCATCTCTGATTTTAAGAGCCATGTCGGGTCTGGTTCTTCTGAGTTTCTGTTTAACCGGAGGGCATTCAGGCCGGAGCGGTAACTTATGAACCACTATGTCTGTATCCAAACCAGGCATATCCTGATAAGACCAAGCAAACACATCTACATATTCTTTTAGGAGTTCCTTTAACTGCTGTTTTACTTCTGCCCCTAGGGCTGCCCCAATTTTGACTTCTTTTTTATCTTCTTCGGTACCAAGGTTGATAACTTCTACCTGTTCTTTATGGGGTTGAAGCTCTGCATCCTCTTTTTGGGCCAATCTTACCAGTTCATCAGGAATTTCACAGTCCTCATCCTCGTCTTCAGCTTGGTAAATTGGTGAATCAAGGCCAGGAGGAGATGCATGGTCACAGGACTCAATGGGGTTATGGTCATCACTGCATGTTTGAAGGGTTTACTTTATCAAAACGCACAATCAACAAAATGCAACACACACAGAGAAAGAGAAAATTGTTTTTGTTTTGGTTTTCTTTGTATTGCCATTTTTCTTTCAAAGTAAAAGCAAAAGACGGTAAAGAAACAACACGAGGATTTTTAACAAAATAGTCCATTCTCATTGATATTTCTTTGAAAGCATGGGGCCCTTACAAAACATTCCTATAGCCTTGGGCACGGCTATGGAGATTTTAAAAATAACAAAGAAAAACAACAAATTACTTTAACTCGGGAAAAACTACAGGAACTTCGATAGCCTCCCAGTTGTTCAGAGTAGCTTCGTCATGATACACTAGTGCTTCTATGTCTTCACTTTCAAGATTTCCTTCCACGGCGTTAATTTGAAAACCGCCACTGATAAATATTTCTTGAATAGCCTTTGGCCGGCTGTTGTCATGCCTCTGTTCTTCACTTTGAGTTGGTTTGTAACCCAACCCCTGGCGGTTCGTCTTCGGCTTTACTTCAATGACCTCTCCCCATCCTGCGGTAGTGCCTTCTTCCAGCGTAGCTTTGGCGCCTTGAGCAGATGCGAAATTTGGATTACTTTTTGCCACCGTCTCCTCTATCATCACTGCGTTTGCTATCTCTAGTGCTTGGAATGATGTCTCTAGCGCATCCTCTTCTGCTTCAATGTACCGGAATGATGAAAGATTACTGACCATTAATTCTTCTTCACCATGAACAATCACCAGCTTATCATTTACCACAAACTTCATTCTTTGGTGTAGGGTAGAAGTTACTGCCCCTGCTTCATGGATCCAGGGACGTCCCAGTAAGCAGCTATAAGCTGGATTTATGTCCATCACCTGAAATACAATGTTAAACTCATGGGGTCCCACCAAAATTGGTAATTCTACTTCTCCGATGACCGTCCTCCTTGAACCATCAAAAGCTTTTACAATTAACGAGGTTGGTTTCATCTCTGCCCCGGCATAGGCTAGTCTGGCCAGTGATCTCGCGGGTAGTACGTTTAATGAGGATCCTGTGTCGACCAATACTCGTGCCAAAGTATCTTCCTGGCATTTGATGGATATGTGTAGCGCACGGTTGTGATCACGTTTTTCTTTGGGTAACTCGGCGTCGCTGAAGCTTAGAGTATTGCACGCTGTGATGTTAGCTACTACTGAATCAAATTGCCCAAGCGAAATATCCTTAGTTACGTGTGCTTGTCTCAATACTTTCTGTAATGCTTCCCTGTGAGCTGGAGAATTTATCAAGAGTGATAAGATTGATATTTTTGATGGCGTCTGATGAAGCTGATCTATCACCTTGTAATCACTTCTTCGGATAATCCTCAAAAACTCATCATTTTCTTCTTCTGTGATTGGAGCTTCTTTTTCTTTGATTACCACGGCAGGAATGACTTCTTTTGGAATAGCTACTGATTCTTTTGGCTGATAGATCCGACCGCTGCGGGTCATCTTACTGGTGCCAGCAATGTTCATCACATCCCTCTGACTATTTGTCTGAACAACTTTCCTTGTTTCTTGGTCCACTACAGTTACATCATACTTCCATGGAACAGCTTTAGTATTATCATAATGGAAAGGTTTCGGCTTTTGAATTATGATGGGTCGAGATTGACCAATAGCAGCTTTGTTAAAAACGGGCCTTGCACCCCTGTTGAATACCGGGATTTTCTCTTTCTTTTTAGACAGATCAAAAACTGGTTCAATTACGGAAACCTCTTCTTTCTTCTCCTTACCGCATACCTGTAAAATTCCTTCATCCATCAGCCCTTGTATATCATTCCGTACCATATCACATTCACTGGTCTTAACATAACATTCTTCGCAATTTTTATGAACATCTTCCAGCAACCCTGCTTTTGTTAATTTATCATGTAATGTCCTCAAAGGAGCCCTGATTCTCGACACATCATTAATTATCTCTTCATCTGACTTTTCAATGGCATTGACCCCTCCATGATTTGGCAGTGGGTTACTTTTGACGTTAGGTGGTACATCATCAAAGGACAAGATTTTCTTCTCCATCAACTCTCTTACCAGATGTTTTAAGGCAAAACAACCTTCTAAGTCGTGGCCGGCAGCACCTTCATGGAAAGCACAATGGGCATTTGGGTTATAATGTGGAGATGTGGTATCTGGATTAAGTGGTCTTGTCGTGATCAACCCCTGTTGGACCAAAGATGGATATAACTCAGTGTACGTCATTGGTATTTGTGGAAGTGGAGGTTTTGTTGTTGGCCTCCGGTTCTGGTATTGTTGCCTGGGCTGTGGTACCCTCTGCTGCTGATTTTGTTGAAAGGGCGGAGCGTTGGGCGCTCGTTGATGCCCTTGCTGGTTTTGCTGATACATGGGCGCTGGTCGCCCTGGTTGATAGTTTGAAGTGGAATGGTTGAATGCTGGGGTCACAGCTGCCACATATTGCTGAGGGGCATACTGTACCGGGTACATGGGTCTTTGTTGATGAAACTGTTGAACATAGTTAGGCTGGATTGGCTGGAAGAAACTTTGTTGAGGCAGTTGATACTGCTGATAGGGAGGTCTCATGGTACGGATTCTTCTCCCCATTACGGCATTTGTCTCACCTTCTTTCTTCTTGTGAAACCCACTGCTGACCTTCTTAATACTGCTGTTGTTAGAACTGACGGAGCCGCTGGCTACCTTTCCACTTTTCATCCCCAATTCTACCCTTACTCCCACGGCTACAATGTCTGAAAAACTTGCAGACACACTGCTGATCATTTTCTCATAGAATTCTGGTCTCACGGTGTCAACAAACCAGTCTGTCAGTTCCTTCTCACTTAGGGGTGGCTCTACCTGGGATGCTGTTTCTCTCCACCGTTGAGCGTATTCTTTGAATGACTCTGTGCTTTTCTGGGACATGTTCAACAACTGCCTTCGGTCAGGTACCATATCCATATTATATTTGTAATGTTTCATGAATGCATCAGCCAAATCTTGAAAACTGTGGATTCTGGACTGATCTAGACTTAGATACCATTTTGCTGGAGCTCCTTTCAGACTGTCTTGGAAGCAATGGATCATTAACTTGTCGTCTTCGACGTGTGCTACCATTCTTCTATAATACATGATTAAGTGAGTTCGTGGGCAAGTAGCTCCTGAGTATTGATCGAAATTTGGGATTTTGAATTTTGGTGGTATTACTAGTCCAGATACCAAACACATTTCTCTGGCGTCAGTGCCAAAGGTATCATTTCCTTCCATTGCTCGGATCTTCCTCCCTATCGTTTCAACACTCTCCCTCAACCTCTCATGTGATTCATTTTCCTCTTCATACCCTTCGGGTCCTTCGTATACCGGTGGTGGATTATGAAAGATGGGGCGTGCTTGAACCTGAACTGTAGCTGGAGTGTAGGTGGGAATAACTTGTGGAATCTCACCCCCCAAGGGAATTGTCTGTTGAGTGACTCTCGGTGGTGGCACAAAGCCTGGAGGTAACCCATAGGTTGGCACATTGGCAATAGTAACAGCTGTCGGGATTGGTTCTGCAGTGATTTCAGAGACAACGGTGGCTTGAGTGTCCAACATTGCCCGGATGACTTGCAAGGCTTCTTTGATCTGTCCCATGCCTCCTCGGAGCTCTCCGAGTTCATTGTCGATTCTGTTTACATCCAAGTTCTGCTCTTCCATCCTTAAGCGAGCTTGGGCTCGTGTGTTGTACTGATGGCGAGGTTTCAGTTGATTCTGTTAACAAGACAGAGGGATGAGACTCGACTCAGGAACACGTATATGCAATGTTTATGAAATGCAGACATGCAAAAATGCAGATTTTAAACATTCAAGGGACTAAAAAGCGTTATTTGCGAATATTATAACAATAAATAGGAAAAACAGCCAAATCTTCATTGATAATATCTGGAGAGTTTATAACATCAAACGGGAAATGAAAATACAAGCTTCTACAATACACGAAAAACAACAACAATAGATTCTAGATTCTTCTGCTGGATGGTCCTTCACCTTCAGACTGATTCTTTCTTCCGCCCTGACGTACCAATTCTTGAAGTTCTTCTTTCTCTTGCATAGCCTTGAAATACTTATCTCTCCACATTTTCCCTTCTTTCTCAGCTTTTGCCAAGGCGGCCTTCAACTCTTCTACGAGGGTAGGCTTGGGCGAGTCAGGCTCAAAGCGGGTATAGAACATCTTCATTGCTGCTTCTCTTACCCATGATAGGTAAGATTCTGAAACAGTAGCATTGTGGGGGCATAGGGCAGTTACTCCTCTTGTGTGGACATAACGCCAAGCGTACGCGATTCGAGCCCTATAAGCAGGATTCTTCCTTTCCTCCAAGTAAAATTTCCTCAAATAGTCCGGATCTGGTTCATCTTCCATGGGGTGCCCCAACTGTCGATGGGCCAGAATAGGATTATAGCTGATGCACCCATTGACGCTGATAAGCGGTACATTCGGGAAGTCTCCACAGCTTTGGATCATGGAAATTCCTCCATACATAGGATCAAACCATTTAATGTCTGAGTGTTTGAGCAACAACAGCTTTTCCGTCCAGGAGAGTCCATTTTGCTTATCCCAAATGGCTGGAATTTCTGACAAGTGTGAAATAAACCACTTGTGCAGGAGAACGGTGCAACATTCAATTCGTCCAACCCCATAGCGGTTCCTTCGGTGGAGGGTAAAATAAGTGTCGGCCAGCAAGGTGGGTACAGGATTTTTGATCAAGAAAAGATTGATCGCATCTGTGTCCACAAAATCACTAGCAGTTGGGAACAGGAATAGTCCGTAAATAAGCAACACCAGGATGGCTTCAAATGCTTCAGTATTTTGTGATAAGGCATAGCTCTGAGCTTTTTCATATAGGAACATAGCTGAAATTCCGTACAACCCTCCCTTAGCTCCCATATGAGATCGCACTTCGTCCAATTCCAAATACGCGGCCTCTGCAACTGCTCTTTCATTAGGAATCCCCTCCCTTCCAGAAAAGGGACTGGGGGTAACGCTCACCCCCATTAGGGCGGAATACTCCTCCAAGGTTGGTAGCAACTGATAATCTGGAAACGTGAAGCAATGATAGGTTGAATCATAGAATTTCACGAGTGCGGATAACATTTCTTCGTACACTTGAACTTCCAGTAATGACAGCATATTCCCATGTCTTCCTCTGAACGCCTCGGGGTCTTCTACCAAACTTACCAGTTTCTTCAGGTTCTCTAGTCTCGGTCTTCGGAACACAACCTCTTCTCTCTTTCCAGAATCCATCCTATAATATCTGCAAAATAATCTTTTAGTTCCTTGAATGTTTAAAATAACAAGAATGCAACCCTAAATGTAAAAGTTTTATGGAACTCAATTTTACCAAAATATCCTTTCATTTCACTGATTTTTTCAAAAAGGGTATTACAAAAAGATTTCAGTACATCTTACAAAAGCCCTAATATTACAACTCAATATGCTCTAAAAATCCTCTTTCTTCTTGATTCTTCTGAGCTCTTCTTCCACCTGTGCTTTCTCAAGGATGAGTTTGTCTACCATAGCCTTCCAAGGAGTTGATTGATGGTTGGAATAAAATGCATCTTCCTGTGCCTTCCTCTTCTTGCTTGCAACTGCTTCCTCTTCCTTCAACTGAATTTGTTTGCGGAGTTCCTCGTTCTCCTCCATAGCCACCTGATATTTGTACTTCCAGGATACCTCAGTCTGCTGTGACTTCCTCAGAGCGATCTTCAACTTCTCTTCCTCAGACATGAAAATCAATGGTTGTTCTTCTATTAATACCATAGGCTTTTGTGGAGGATAAGGCATTTTCAACTGAATGGCCCTCTTTCGTACCCATTGGAGATAAGGTTCAAAAGAGATGCAGCTAGGTCTTCCCAAGTCCTCTTTTCCTTTCCTGTGTATATGCCCCCATGCCTTGAGAATTTCATCTTTTAATTCTGAAACTCCTGTGAAGAAAATACCTTCTACGTGAGCACTGCTGGGTTTGTCTTTCAGCGGATAACCAAGTTGTCGACGAGCAAGCACGGGGTTATAGCTGATTACCCCATTTGTACCAAGGAGAGGTATATTCCCGAAGCTTCCACAACTATCGATGATTTTGATCCCATCATAACTACGGCTGTACCAGTCAATATCGGGGTGAGTAAGAGCCATAATCTTTTCAGACCACCATCCTTTGCTCCAAAAAGTATGGGCTTTGGGTAGATGAGAAATGAACCATTTATACAACAACGGAACACAACAGACGATCATTCCTCCTTTGTGAAGATTTCTTTGATGAACAGAGTGGTAAGCATCAGCTAGTAGAGTAGGTACTGGATTCTTCTTCAAGAATATTTTGATGGCATTGAGATCCACAAAGTTGTCAAAGCTTGGAAAAAGAAAGATCCCATAAATAAGTAAGGCTAGAATAGCCTCAAAAGCATCCATACTCAAGTGATCGGCATAATACTGAGCCTTCCCAATCAAGAATTTTGCAGTCAGCCCAAAGATTCCTCCTTTAGTAACCATGTTCTTCTGAATGTCTACCAACCCGATACGTGTGGCTTTAGCAATTTCTTCCTTTTTAGGGTCCTTCTCCATGACGGGAAAAGGAGATGCATCAAGGATGGGTAACCCAATCAGACAGGAATACTCTTCAAGTGTTGGCACTAACTGATAATCCGGAAATGTGAAGCAGTGATAAAGTGGATCATAGAACTGGAGTAATGTGGAAAGGAGTCCCGAATCCATTTTCTTCCTTGTTTTCAGTAGAGACAACAAGTTCCCGTACCTGCTTTTGAATCCTTCTACATCTGTGATCAGAGTGCTCAACCTTTCAATCTCATCTATATTAGGGCTTTTGTAAGTGTACTTTATAGTTTTCTTTTTTCCGTTGTCCATGATTTTCCTGATATTTTATAAATAAACGACTCTGAGTCCCATAAAACTTTTATGACATGATGTTTATGGATGCATGAATGCACAAACACAGGTAATCACATATTCACAGATTTACACAAGTAAACAGACAAGGTTTCGGGTTTGGAAAATATGAGCAAGGAGTCAAGGTCTGCCCTCCCCAAAGGTATGTACTAAGGTTTCCATAACTGCAGAACAAGGTTCTAACAGAGTTCCTGGAGTCCTCGACCCATCTTTCGGATATTATCAATTTCCCAAATACTTGGTGGTTGATAATATTCTCAAGAGAGTCTCGTCCAAGTGTAGTATCGCGTATCAACTACTTTGGAATTACTTCCTTATAGTCACCGCACTACATCCTAATAAAGCCATAGTGGGGGAAAAGGTATCTAAAGGTCCTCAGTGTCATGGGCACCTATGTAGAAAGTAGCATTGTTTTCACGAATACTCGATCAACAATAATAACTCTCAAAAAGGGCCTCTACTGAGTGGTGATTTTCTCAAGTCAGCTTGGTCAGGAATCAACTCCCTACAAGCCTTCTTGAATATACCACCTTCCTATCATAAGTACGCTTGAGCACGGGTGTAGTGCCGTCTCACCATTTCAAGTTTCCCAAACCATCAGAGCACAAATATATACAAGTATTCACAGATAGCAATTAGTTAAACAAAATAGGTTGACCCCTCAAAATAAAAGCAAAAGCAAAGCCTCCCCAGTGAAGTCGCCATTTCTGTTGCGGTGAAAATTTGATATCAAGCTATTAATTAACGTGAACCTTATTTCTTTTACAACCGGTCTTTAATTTATCCAAAGGATAGGTCTAAAGAAAGAAAGAACCTTTTGCGCGATGTGACAACAACGCTTTTAAGAGATTCGGGGATTCGGGGGTTGGTTATATCTAGGGAAGGTATTAGCACCCTAAATATCTGTAGTACTCTACAGGAACCTTTTGTTTAATTACTTGCTAAGTTTGTGAATTGTGCACTAATGGTTTAAGGATTGGGAATCGAGATAAAATAAATAAAAAGGCCTAAGTGGTTTTCTAAGTTTGCTCGCAAAGGTATCGCACCTTCTGCCTACGTATCCTGACTAGGATAGAATCAGAGCAATCGTAGTTCACCTCACAAGGGAAAAGAACACTTGATGACGATCAAAGTTCAAAGGGGAACAAACATGACGATGTTTGTGTGGAGTTTGACAAAACTCCCTAAACTAAATTGTAAAAGGGGGAAGTAAGAAATCATGACGATGATTCTTACACAGAGTTGACGAACTCTTTCCTAGGGTTCTAGTTGAAGAACACTCCTAGTATGGGTGGGTTTCTTAGACTTCAAGCAAAGTCTAAAGGCTTCTAGTCTAGGGTTAAGGTGACTTAACAAAGTCAAGGGATAGCAGAGATTTTGGTCCAAGACATTGACAGTCAAGTGGACAGACCTTCCTTTGGAGGACAGTATTATTGGCAACTGGACGAAAGCTAACGAGCTTCGTCGCTTGGGGATAAAAATAAAATACAAACATTATACAAAGAAATTATGGTGACAACCAAAGGAAAAGATTAAGGATGAAAAGCAATGATGGCAATCAAAGCAATTGTTCTGGTACGAGAACCGTGACGACAGTTCGCACCTGGAATACCGTTAACAGACAGATGAGATAAATATAAAAATAATTCAAGGTAAAAATTCTAACATGTTGACAAACATATATAGATATGATAACAATCAATTTTCCTGAGAAAACACAAGAGGAAACCTTCTAAATTTCATCTGCAACCAAATAGGGTTAGTATCGTTGACGCGCGGATCGCGCACAATCAAACGTGGTGAAAAAATAATCAAACATGGAAAATAAAATTATGACATGAAAGTACACATTAAAATAAACACAATGAAAAAAGAACGGGTGAAAAACGATAAAAAAATGAGAGAGTTACGAATTTTTGAAGTTTATGTACAAAATAGGAAAAATAATAAAAGGGTTCGACCTCCACCCGGATCGAACCCTGGTCATGATGGTGAAAGGTATAATTGCGCGCATGTTCTTACCGTTGGGGCGGCTGTTACATCCATTAATCAAATGGAAACCATAAATATACATGCTTGGTTTAGTTCCATGGCTGGGCAAAAATACATAATTCACACCAAATACGTTTTATGCCGTATCTCACTAACCGCTTATCGGATCGAGACAAATTTTATATGGATCTTGGGTAGAAAAATGAGAGGAAGAGGATGGTGATGTTAGTTTTTCCAAATTGTTCACCTAGTGAAAAAAACGATGACTGGTGTGTGTGTGTGTGTTTTGTATGCATAATGACATGGAAACATAATCGAAACCAAATACGTTTTATACCGTATCTCACTAACCGCTCATCGGATCGAGACAAATTTTATATGTAAATTGGGTAGAAAAATGAGAGGAAGAAGATGGTGGTGTTGGTTTTCTGAAATTCACTTTCCTCTTCAAAACCCGATAGGGTACAAAATTGGACATTTAAGCTTGCAAATTGAAATGAACAGCTTGGTATACACATGTTAAAGGTCAAGTAAAGCCACATACACATCACATATATGATATATGACAGATAGCAAACACAATTGAGGCCAAGGCATGTGTACATATGACTGTTGTATGTAAGTTGCAAAATCACATAACATAAAAATGCATGACAAGGTGACTTTTGGATTCTGAGTGCTTTGAGTGATTCCAATCATTCTAACAGCTTAATCATATCATATTAAGTGTGTGTAAGTGAAAACATTCAAACTGGAACACATATATGAGAACATAGCATTCAAATTGCAAAGTGTGTGCATTATGTGTGTGTGAAGCATGAGATGGTGTAAAACTTTGTGCAGTCAGGTTTTATTGTTTTGGTTCATTTACACATAACACATATGATCATGTGAAGCTGTAGAAACAATGAGATAGCAAGTACAAGCAAGTATGTTCAAGTTGGCATGTGATGATGAGGCATTTTGATCAATTATGCATGAGGATGGACAGATGAAGTTCCAGAGTAGATTTAACCAAATTAATCATTTGTACAGCATAAATACATGATAATGAGATGATATAACCAATAAAATTCCACAGAACACACCTGTCATGTAATTTGTCATAGCATTTGCAATTTGTTCACATAATGGTGCATATGAAGAGGTAAATCTTGACATGATGATTTCTAGCATAATATGATCATTCAAACACTTAACATATGTTCAATATGAGGTGTACAAAGTGTTAGTTTTGGCAGAAAACAAGTATAGGCAAAAATCATGTTTTTGGTGCTTTGTGTGTTTTTGAAGCATTTGGAGACTACATGTGAAATTTGAATGCTGTGATTAAATCAACCATATGAGTGCATACACATGTTATTAATGACATTTGAATCATGCTAGAAGGATAAAAAACCATAATTCATGCTTTGTGCAAAAAATGAGAAAGTGAGTGATTAGTGTATTCATGTGCTTATGTCAACATGTGAATTTCAAAACCACACCTCAAATCAGCAAGATAAGCCTATACACATGTTCCAAGTATCCATTGTGATGTGTGTAAGGTGTGTTTTGATGGAAAACAAGTTTTGTGCAAAAATCAAATTGCGTGGCTTGTGTATTTTTGAGTCATTTGAAATGTATGATTCTAAACATGTTATGTTCAAGACAAAGAAAATAGCTCCTGGCATGCAATCACATTTTGATAGCAGCATATGAATATAGCATACAATGAGCATACACATGAGAACACATGATCATACATCCTAGACCAAAACTCTGTACTGTTATGAACCAATACAAACAGAATCCATTACTTTCATTCTTGCAAGGCAGCATGTAATGACATACCAAGTATTCCATATGACCACACACAAACTGATCATCTAGTAAAAATAGCAGGGCATCATGATACAAATGAAAACACACCTAGCAGTAAGAACATAAATCTTGGCACAAATCAATATCAATTAGCAGCACTAATACCAAACATTGCTAGCAGCACACACATGGATGAACTAGCAGTAAACACATGGAATACATTTTGACAGCAACAACAGCAGTACCATATGAAAACCAGTTAGCAGTATATAATGCAAACATAATCTAACAGCACATGAATAAAAACCAACTAACAGCACATCATGTAAATCTAAACTGGCAGTAATAATGAAACACACCAGCAGTGACACAAGTAATCGGCTTGGCAGCAGCAGATTTTATTCAAGATAGCAGGATTAACATGAAATTGGTGTAGTGTTATGATGCTGTTCCAGTTAGCAACAATGTGAAATTAATTGATAGCAGCAGCAAACATATGACAAGGGACATCATTAACATTAAAGTGGAGCATCTAACAATATAAACCACTAGCACAATGTTGGTGAGCCATGACAATTGAAATGTAACTTGCCATATAAAAGCATACCAAATTAAAATGATCTTGACATTAACAATGCATTTAAAATAGAACAAACCACATATGTTTCACAACACCAAATAGGATAGCATATTAGAGTTCACAAACTTCCATTCCTCACAGTATTGGTATTGAAATATGCACATGCTTATGTCATATCTAGTGTTCATAAAAAAAAAAAAAAAGACCACAATTGCTCATGGATTCAAGGCACACTAAAATGCTCAAAAATGCAAAATCATGGATAAATGATACGAGGACTAATGTATACATTACATACCTGTTATAAATCAGTTGAGCAAACCAAGTGTGTTAAGAAAAAAACTAGAGATGATGACTCCAAGTTCTTGTGTTGACACCTTGCTTCAACCTTAAGTAATAAGCCAAATGCAATGCCAAAATGAGATTGGTGTGCTTCTGATGGCAAGTGAGAGTTTGGACAGTCTCTATATATGGTATTTGAGGTGTTCAAGTGTTCCAAACATCACCAAAGTGCTTGAATCAAAATTTGATGTGTTTTATGGACTTTGGTCAAAGTAAGCTTCAAGGAAAGTTGACTTTTTGATTTATGGCATTTTTTGGTGGTTCAATGGTTGGTACACCTCATATATGTGATTTAGAGGGTGTGTGGATGATAATATGAGAGCTGGAATGTGTAGAACTCAATATGGCATCAAAGTTGCAAATGCTGATTTTTGACAATTTTGACAACTTTGGTGATTTTGCAAATTGTAAGTGAGAGAGAGGTGTGATGAGAGGGCTCCTTTTAGCAGGTTTTCAAAATGATGTTGATGTCCCAAATGAGGGGTTTGAGGTCCCTATTTATAGAATTATGAAGTGAGGAGCTTGCTAGGTAACCTTGCTTCACCATGAAGAAAACTAAGATATTTCCATCCAATTGTCCACTTGCCTTGCTTTTTCTGATTCTTGGCTGTCTCCCTAACCCAATGGGCAAGTTTTAATGATGTTTTTACTGAGAAAACACAGCCTAGAGGCTTGGTAGAGTGGCTGGAGCAGAATTTCTTTACACCTCATGCTTGGAAAAGTCAAAGTTTTCAACTTAGGCAATGAAACTTCAAACTTTAATTCCATGATGTTTCCATGATAACTTTCTGTTCTAACATGCTAAGAATGTTCAATATATCAGGTAGAAAGAGTTGGGCAAGTGGAAATTGGCTCACTTGAGTGATAGAGGTGCTTTTGCAATATTGGTCAATGTGGGACTAGTATGACAAAATACCAACTTTGAACACATGTATCTCTCAGCTCATAACTCACCTTGAGATGTTCTTGTACAATTTAGAAAGCCCTCACATAGTACTAAAACTTCCATGTTGGCCATAAATCTTGATTCTATTTGAAACTAGGTGAAAAATACCTTTGAAGTTGGCTGATTTTAGCTTTTAAAGTGAAAATAACTTAGAAATTTTCTAAGTTATTTTCCCTTCTAGGAATGTTTTTGCTTATATCTCAAAAAGTATGCATTTTCTGGTTGTGGACTAGTATGGGACTTTTGTAGGACTTGTCAAGAGCTTTCAAATGAGACTAGAACCAACTCAATTGGATGTGTGGTTAAGGAGATACGACTTAGCCCTTTTCAAAACCCTAATTTCCCGATTTCTCGATTACTCTCTCATTTTTGATCCAATGACCATGAAAATTGATATGCAAGTCCATTATGACATAAGGAACAACTTTGATTCACAACTTGGATTCCAATTCTCAAAATTTGAGGAGTTGACTTTTCGGTCAACCGTACGATCGATCGGTGCCGATCGAGTCGCCTGTTGATATTCTGGACATCCTGGGACTCTGACACTTCTTGAATAGTCTTTATTAGCCTATATTAACTTCATGGACCTCACTCCCACCATTAAAACCTTTTCCAACATCAAAGTCAAACCACAGTTGACTTTCCACTAGTTAAAAACCCTAATCGGGGCCTCCTGACTGCACTGTTCTTGATTCTGAAACGATTTCTTCAAATTGACTTCCCTTTTGACTTTGATATTATCTTTGATTTCATTCCATGATTGAATTGGCCCAAATCATTGGTTGATCATTCCTTGCTTGTTTTGAATTTGTCGGTGCGAGAACCCTGATTCATCTGTAACTTGACAATAATAAACTTGCACTGATTTAGGGTTAGATAATTCATGATCATGTTTCTAAAAATGATAATGAGGATCTAAGGGGTCAAACTTTGGGGTACAACAGGAACAAATCTTCGGAAACCAAAATAATTGTCGTGCGACAACTAGCTGGAGAAATACTGATTTGAATCTCCGTCAGGATGATTCTCTGATTTATCTGATATCATTGCATCCTCAAATCATCGAGGGATCACTGATTACATGGTAACTGATGATTTTCCAACCACACACAGGTAAACGATACTCTGATTGGTATGAACATCTTCAAAACTGAACATGATAGTTGCGCGATAACTTGCTGGGGAATTAGTCACACGGTAACCGACGAAAGGTCTAACCTCAAAATCTCCGTCAGGATGATCATCTGATTTTGCTGTAGATATTCATCCTCAAGTCATCAAGGGGTCACCGGTTACGCGGTAACTGGTAATGAATGGTTGATTATGCCGTCAGGCATTCTGCGTCATAGCGGAAGAATTCCTCGGGACTCATCAGGTCGTTAGGAATTTTCTAACAATCAGGTTAATCATGCCATCAAGCATTCAAAGAAATTCTCGGGCGTCAGCCGGACTTCGTCAGTAAGTCGGGAATAGAATTCTTGGTCAATCATGAGCCAAATAAAGATATCGAAACTTCTACCATCAGGCGTTCCGCATCAGCTGAGAGAACTGCGTCGACTTCACAGTTGGACTTCATCAGTAAGTCTTCAAATGGAATCCTTAATCACTCAGGAACCACTAAGGATACGCATTCTTTTGCCGTCAGGCACCCTGCGTCAGCTAGGCAAACTGCTTCGACATCGCAGCTGGACTTCATCAGTAAGTCAGGGGTTTTGGCATCGCTGTCAGACTTCAATCATCAAGTCTCCAAGGGAAATTTCAACTTCTCTGTTTAAAACCTGCTGGGGAGAACACATCTCCGCTGGGGATTCTGGAGAACTATCAAGTAACTCTACTTCGGGGATCCAGAAATCGTTTTGAGTGAATCAACTCCGCTGAGGACTTCAAGAATCATCTTGAACCAGTAACTCCGTCGGGGACTTCAAGAATCATCCTGAACCAATAACTCTGCTGGAGATTTCAGGAATCATCCTGAGCAAACACTCTGCCGGGGACTCTAAGCATCAACTTGAGCAACCCTCTCTGGTGACATCACTGGGGGCTTTTAAGAATCATCTTAAACAATCAACCTCGCTGGGGAATACCTGCAAAACAAGAACGGTAACAACCTAGCTCATGTTTCATATGCATATGATTGACAATGGCGCAATGCTCCACACGGTGGAAATGCTACGCGTTTAGGGTAAATGTTATGCAATCATGCAAAATGCTACGACCCCATCAGCAAAATAAATGCTGAAGGGAGAAACCTCCTGTCAAGGAGAAGGAACTACTCTGGTGGAGAGGAAGGACTCATCTTGCCGAGGAAAAACAGTCACACCAATCTCAATTAGATTCTGCCCGGGGAAACGAATTTCAGTCAACTGCTGCAGGGGAATAAAGCTCTACGAGAACCTGAACCCGCTCAACTGGGTATTCAAACCACAACTGCTGAAGAAAACGATGTCAATCGCAGAAATAAACTGCACAACATTCTCAGCAACACGTTCCTGGAGATAACGACTCCGGTGGGGAAACACAGCATCAGCTACTCAACACTCTACTGGGGAAAACCAATCATGGCCTGAACGGCTTCCAAGGACTCGGCTCCTTGGGGATCTGCAAACTCGGCTGGGGAAGAAGGAACCATCCTGCTTACAGGGGAGAATACGACTCTGTGGGGAATTTCAATTCCGCTGAAGACTTCAGTCTGTACTTTTGAAAGCCGCATACTTCAGTATATGACTCAGCTGGGGAAGCGACGATCCTTCAGGATACATCTTGTTGGGGAGAGAATCTTCTCTGCTTGGGGAGACATATCAATGCCTACGGTCTCATGTTCAGACTCCATGGGGAGATGCTGCTGAACTTGCTGGAGAAGAGAGAATCATCCTGCTTGGGAAACATACGACGTACTGCCCGGAATAGGCTATTCCTGCAACAACACAAACACACAGACAAGATACCCTTCTCAAAGGGACCTATCAAGGTTATCATCTTGTGACAATGTTCAAGTAATTCATTGTTTCAACAATCAGTGGCCTAGGCCAGTAAGTTTATGTATGCGCATTTTATCAAAAATATCGGCGTTCTTTTCCGCAAACAAAACAGATAAATGCTAAACAGGCAAACAGAATTGTTGAATAATATATATTTTATTGATGATGAACCCCTGAATGGGTGAAAATGTTTTACAACAGATGCAAGCTCTTGGAATGAGGAAGCTGCGCAAATATAAAAACATAAATATACATCAGTATATACAAATGTCGGCAATGAGGCGTGGACGAACACCATGAATTGATCCCTCTATGACCCACTCGACTTCGATACTTCTCCGACGCTTCAGCTTCAGAAGAGATTGATTCAGATAAACGGCCCTCAGGTCTTCTAAACCACTAAACAATGAAAGTCCATACGCGAAACGCAGTCATTTGTTTTTTCAAATCCCTAACTTTTGCCTGAACCGCCCTTTCGGGTTTTCGATTCACCGGGATACCCTTTTTTGCCAAAGTCGCCCATCCGGGTTTTCGACTTTGCGGGTGTACATTCTTTTCTTTATATCCCTAATTTTTGCCCGAACCTTTTTCCCTTTTTTATGGTTCGCCGGGATGCCCCATTTTTGCCTGGATATTCTTTTTCTTTCCAGCGGGTCATTCTTTAAGCAAAGTATTTTTTAACTGCGTCCGTCTTCACCGGGGATGCAAAATCTTCGCCATCCATCGTGGATAACAACAAGGCTCCTCCCGAGAAGACTTTGCTGACGACGTACGGACCTTCGTAATTGGGAGTCCACTTGCCCTGGTGATCGGAGTGTGGAGGAAGAATCTTCTTCAGGACGAGATCACCCGTCTGAAAGCTTCTAAGACGCACCTTCTTATCATAGGCTTTCTTCATTCGGCTTTGGTACAGAGGACCATATGCGATCGATGCTAACCTCTTCTCGTCCATCAGGCTGAGTTGGTTTAGTCGGTTCTTAATCCATTCTGCCTCATCGAGTTTCACGTCAACCAACACTCGTAAAGAAGGGATCTCAACTTCTAGCGGTAGGACAACTTCCATACCGTACACCAGTGCAAAAGGAGTTTCCCCGGTTGATGTACATACCGTTGTCTGATAACCATGCAATGCAAAGGGCAGTATCTCGTGCCAGTCCTTATAGGTCACGACCATCTTCTGTACAATCTTCTTGATGTTCTTATTAGCCGCTTCAACGGCGCCATTCATCTTCGGCCGGTAAGGAGATGAGTTGTGATGTTCAATCTTGAAACTCTGGCACAGCTCCTTCATCATCTTGTTATTCAGATTCGAACCATTATCAGTAATGATCCACTCGGGAATTCCGTATCGACAGATGATGTCCCTCTTTATGAATTTAGCCACCACCTGCTTGGTCACATTAGCATATGAGGCTGCCTCCACCCACTTGGTGAAGTAGTCGATAGCTACTAGAATGAAGCGATGATCGTTAGATGCAGTGGGCTCGATCTTGCCTATCATGTCAAGGCCCCACATGGAGAACGGCCACGGGGAGGACATGACATTTAACGGGCACGGCGGTACACGAATCTTATCAGCATAAATCTGGCATTTATGACATCTCTTTGCAAATTTAAAGCAATCTGATTCCATTGTCAACCAGTAATATCCTGCTCTCAGGATCTTTCTTGTCATAGCATGCCCGCCGGCATGCGTACCAAATGTGCCTTCATGGACTTCTTCCATGAGCATCCTCGCTTCTTTCTCATCTACACATCTGAGTAGCACGAGATCATGGTTTCTTTTATACAAAACTACCTCAGGATTGAGATAAAAATTTCCAGACAGCCTCCTCAGAGTCTTCTTATCCTGGGTTGACGCTCCCGCAGGATATTCCTTAGTCATAAGGAAAGTCTGGATATCATGGAACCATGGCTTGCCGTCGGAGGCTTCCTCGATCGCAAAGACAAATGTAGGTCTATCAAGACGAGAAAGGACAATTCTTGGAAATTCCAAAAATTAACTTTATACATCGAAGCCAACGTGGCTAAGGCATCAGCCATCTGGTTTTCTGCTCTGGGCACATGATGGAGTTCCACTCGATCAAAGAACGGAAGCAGCCTTCTGGCATAGTTCATGTACGGCACCAAATTCAATTGACGAGTCTCCCACTCCCCTTTAATCTGGTTAATCACAAGTGTCGAGTCGCCATATACATCTAGGTTCTTGATTCTCAAATCAATTGCTTCTTCTAGTCCCATGATGCATGCTTCGTACTCCACTTCGTTATTGGTGACTGGAAACATCAGTCTCGCAGTAAACGGGATGTGGGATCCGTGGGGAGTCGTGATGATTGCCCCAATGCCACTTCCGTAAGAATTAATCGCCCCGTCAAATATCAATTTCCATTGGGATTTCCTATCTGGACCCTCGTCGGGCAACGGTTCATCGCAATCCTTTGCTTTGAGAAACATGATATCCTCATCAGGGAATTCAAATTTCATCGACTGGTAATCCTCGATCGGCTGTTCGGCCAGGTATTCAGACAATACGCTTCCCTTGATGGCCTTTTGGGAAATGTACTGAATGTCATATTCTGTCAACACCATTTGCCATCTGGCAATCCTGCCCGAAAACGCTTACTTCTCGAAGACGTACTTGATCAGATCCATCTTCGAAATTAGCATGGTTGTGTGATTGAGCATGTAGTGTCGTAAACGTTTGGCAGCCCAAGCTAGTGCACAACACGTCTTCTCCAGCATCGAGTAACGAGATTCACAGTCTGTGAACTTTTTACTCAAGTAGTAAATGGCATGCTCCTTTCTGCCCGTCTCGTCGTGCTGACCGAGAACACACCCCATACTATTCTCAAGAACTGTCAAGTATATGATTAAGGGTCGTCCGGCCACTGGGGGTATCAAGATCGGAGGTTCCTGCAGATACTGTTTTATCTTATCGAATGCCTTCTGGCAATCCTCGTTCCAGATAATCGCCTGATCTTTTTTCAGTAGTTTGAACATCGGTTCACACGTGGCCGTGAGCTGAGAAATAAACCTTGCAATGTAGTTTATTCTGCCCAGGAAACCACGAACTTCTTTTTCTATTTTTGGCGCTGGCATTTCTTGTATTGCTTTAATCTTCGCAGGATCAACCTCAATGCCTCTTTCGCTCACGATAAACCCCAATAGTTTTCCAGACCGTACTCCAAAAGTACACTTGTTAGGATTCAGCCTCAACCTGAACTTCCTAAGCCTCTCAAAAAGCTTCAGCAAATTGACCAGATGTCCCTCCTCCATTTGGGACTTCGCAATCATGTCATCAACATAGACTTCAAAATCATGATGAATCATATCATGAAACAAAGTAACCATTGCTCGTTGGTAAGTGGCCCCTGCGTTCTTCATACCGAACGACATTACCTTGTAGCAAAACGTTCCCCAAGGCGTAATAAACGCAGTTTTCTCCATGTCCTTCGGCGCCATCTTGATCTGATTGTAACTGGAGAAGCCATCCATGAACGAAAATACGGAGAACTGAGCTGTATTGTCGACCAACACATCGATATGAGGGAGCGGGAAATCATCTTTAGGGCTCGCCCTATTCAAATCTCGATAATCGACGCACATTCGCACCTTACCGTCCTTCATCGGTACAGGCACTATGTTGGCGACCCACGGAGGGTAGGTAGTGACCGCTAAAAAGCCAGCATCAAGCTGCTTTTGCACTTCTTCTTTGATCTTAACGGCCATATCTGGTCGTGTCCTCCTAAGCTTCTGCTTAACGGGAGGACAATCTTCTCGCAGCGGCAAGTGATGGACCACAATGTCAGTGTCAAGTCCGGGCATATCTTCGTATGACCAAGCAAAGACGTCACTATACTCTCTCAGCATCTCGACCAATCTCTGCTTGACATCACTCTGCAATGCAGCTCCTATCCTGACATTCCTGGCCAGTTCTTCAGAACCCAGATTCACAATCTCGATCTCTTCCTCGTGAGGCAGAATAACTTTCTCTTCTTGTTTCAACAAGCGGACCAACTCTTCGGGAAGGTCTTCGTCTTCATCAATCTCTTCTTCGGCTTGATAGATCGGGCAATCGAAGTCTAAGTGAGTCGTAGAAGGTCCAGAGTCGATGTCATCTGCTATGTGGATCCTGCAATAACAAGGGTTAAGCTTAAAACAAGGATATGCAGGTTAGCACAACCCCATTGCCATTTTATTGTTTTTCAAAACAAATATAAAACAGGAATAACAGAGATCACAATATTTGAATACGAATAAAAACGCCTTTTGATTTATTGGTAAAATGCATGTACATAATCAAACAAGGCCCTGACAATAAAACCAATATGCCCCGGGTAGGACATAGGGTTGTACAATGATTGGAAAAAAGTAAATCATTACTCTTTGCCTGTCACTTGGATGATATCCCTGATGGACCAGTTGTTGAGGCTCCCGCCTGGTTTGCTTGGCTGGATCCAGGAATCCAGGTCGCAATCGTTGTCTTCGCCGTCTTCAGACACCGCGTTGACACTTTCAAATATCACCCCGCCACTGGTAAACTGGATCGGCCCTTTACCTCGCGACGCACTGTGAGAAGAAGAGGCTTCAGCCGCAGGAGAGTATCCTAACCCAAACTTGTCTTGCTTGTTAGGTATCTCTAGAATTCGCCCCCAGCCTGGGGTGGATCCAGCTTGGACAACGGCTCGGGCTTCCTTGAAGGAAGAGAGATTCATTTATGGCTTCTCAGTGATTACAGGAGCTACGTTCTTGACTTTAACAACTTCGAACACCTGACATAGGGTTTCATGGATTTCCCCATCCATCTCAACGTATTTGAAGGACGACAAATGGCTCACCATTATGTCTTCCTCGCCACATACAGTCACGATGCTACCTCCGACAGCATACTTGAGTTTCTGGTGCAACGTGGAGGTCACGGCACTCGCGGAATGGATCCATGGCCGGCCCAAGAGACAGCTGTAGGCAGGCATGATGTCCATAATGTAGAAGACTGCGTCGAATGTTTCCGGCCCCACTTGGATTGGTAGCGTCACCTCCCTGAAAACATGACGTTTGGTTCCATCGAACGCTTTCACCACTAGATCACTGGGTGTGCAGATCAATCCTCGAGTGTCCAACTTCATCAATGCTTTCTTCGGAAGAACATTGAGTGACGACCCCGTGTCCACCAACACATGAGACATAATCGTTCCCCTACACTCTATCGAGATGTGCAGGGCGCTCTTGTGGTTTCTTCCCTTTGGCGTCAGCTCCAGGTCAGTGAACCCTAACCCATTTCCAGCATTCACGTGGGCTACGACCCCTTCCAACTGGTTGACCGATATTTCCTGCGGTACATACATGGCGTTCAACACCTTCAGCAGCGCATTGCGGTGTGCCTCGGAACACAGCAACAGATTCAGGATGGAAATTTTCGAGGGTGTCTGATGGAGATGATCCACGATCTTGTAGTCACTCTTCTTAATCAATCTCATAAAATCTTCAGCATCTTTAACAAGTAAGTCCTTCTCTACCCCACGAGGGGTTTCTTCAACGACTTTACTCTTTCCTTTGTCAGTTACATCAACTTTGTCCGCTTTGTCTGCCACGACCTCAGGTGGAGCAAATACTCTCCCGCTACGAGTGATTCCGCCAATTCCCACTAGGTTATCCACAGACGACCCAGATGGTTCCAGTTCTAACTTCTGCCTGTTGCAGTAGACGTCCGCCCCATAATGCCATGGGACATCATTGGTGCTTTCGAAGGGTATCGGCCCAGCTTTGGTGATGGTAATCGTGGGCGGCCTGGGTGCAGAAATAGTTATCGTCCGACGAGGGATGGTGATGGTGGCAACCTCATCATCTTGCTTCAGCATTACCTCTCCCGCTCCACTTTCGGCCCTTCGGCTAAACTGCAAGATTCCTTTGGTCATCAGACTCTGAATCCCTTCTATCAACTATTCACATCCATCAGGACTAGTCGCACAGCCCATACACAGTTCTCCGCAGCCCGGGAAGAAACCTTTTTTCATCAGCTTGGCTTTAACGAAGCTAAGCGGTGTCTTCAGATCTTTCACATTAGTCAACAAATCCAAGCTCTCGCCTTCAATAATGGCATTTACTCCACCTCCCCTATGATTCGGCATAGGGTTCTTCGTGACGTTTGGCACATTATCTGAGAAATTGATGATCTTAGCGTCCACCATATCCTGCACCTTGTGCTTGAAGGCTTTGCAATTTTCTATCGTGTGGCCTGGTGCCCCTTAGTGAAATTCACAAGTCGCATTCGCATCATAACCTGGCGGAGGTGCCCTGGTCAAGGGAGCCAGGGTTCTCTTCTGGATCAGCTGTAACTGGAGCAGAGTCTGTAACAGCTGAGCATAAGACATGGGCGGCGTCTCGAGGTGACGGCTCGTCAGAGGTGCCCTGTTCTAATACTTTCTGTACCCTTGTTGATTCGGTTGCTGCTGATGCTGTGGCTGTTGGACCGCTGGGATGGTTATACTGGCCACCTGTTGGTGATGTCCCTTGCCTTTCCTTCGAGCGTTGGACATGGCGCTCGTCTCTCCTTCCCTCCTTTTGCCACCATATGGTTTCTTTCCTCCTCCGGCTGAGGATAGATCACCTTGAATTTTCCCCAGTTTGATCCCATTTTCGACGTGCTCACCCGTGATAATGAGATCTGAGAAGCTTCTAGACATACTACTGACCAATTTCTCGTAATAAACCCCTGGGAGGGTGGCTACGAACATTTCAACAAGCTCCCGTTCAACCATCGGCGGCTGAACCCTAGCTGCTAATTCACGTCATCGCTGGGGGTATTCCTTGAACCCTTCGTTGTTCCTCTGCGACAAATTCTGCAGTTGGAGTCGGTTCGGAGCCAAGTCACTGTTATATTAGTAATGGTGCACGAATGCTTCAGCAAGTTCCTTCCACGTGCGCACGCTGGTAGGTTCCAGACTCATGTACCATTCCAGGGAGCGCCCGGACAGACTGTCCTGAAAGAAGTGCATCAGCAACTTCTCGTCTTCAGAGTGAGATAACATTTTCCGGTAGTATGATCTTAGATGGACGCGAGGGCAAGTGGTGCCCTTGTACTTTTCAAAGTCGGGTACCTTGAACTTGGGAGGCACCTTGAAATCAGCAATCAGTCCCAGCTTGGACATGTCAACACCCATGGTGTTCAGGTTCTCGAAATTCCTCATCTTGTCCTCGAGTGCCTTAAACCTAGATCGTGCTTCAGCAGTCAGCTCCCCTTCAGCACCTCTTTGTGAGAACACATCGTCTTGACGGTCTTCCAACCATGGCTAAGGCCCATATAGATTTCCAACACCTGCGTTGCTGTTGCTTAGTCCAACATTGACATTAGCTTCAAAATTCCCATTACCGACGCCAGTCATATTACCGTTGAGTCCCATGTTAGCGATTACATTGCCGTTGGCACTGTCATTCCCCCCGGTCACGGGGACGCCATTCTGAGGAGTTTCAACAGGTGGAGGGGTTGGTACAGTCCCACCATGGATGTCGACCCTTGAAATCAGAGGCTGGACCAAAGTCCTGAGCTGGTCCTGGTCGTCGGCGACCACTTGCATGAGCTCCATGAAGCGGTCCATCCTCTCTCAGAGCTCTTGAACGTCAGTCTGCACTTGCTCCATAGCTCTAGCTCGATTTGCTTTGGTCGGATAGCGGTGGATAGGTCTCTGATCAATCCTGGAACAACCTGCATACACAAAGGGTTAGAAAAACGACAAATTGAAGGTGAGATAATACTTAGAAGGGGGGTTGAATAAGTATGAAAGATTAAGACTTAAAAAATAATCACACAATTATTTTTATCCTGGTTCGTTTAAACAACTACTCTAGTCCACCCTTCCTAGAGTGATTTGCCTTTCTCAACAAGGACTTAATCCACTATTAAATCAAACTGATTACAATAGTAACACCTAAGAACAACTGTTCTTAGTCTTCTCAAGAGCTACTGATTCCAACTGAATCCTCTTAAGGAATAACCTTTATAATCAATGTAAATTAAATACAAGAGTATTAATGCTTCTATAAAGCTTTTATCACAACAGTGATTTTTCTCTTAAGTTTAAGTACAAAAGATTCTAAGAAGAATATGAAATAATGAGAGCTTAGAATAATATGATTTCTTTTCAGCAAATTGTGTAACTGAAGAATGTGGTGAAGTTCTCCTTTTATAGGCAGCTGATCCAAGGATGCTGAGCGTTGAAAAGAGAGTCCCAAAAAGGGCTGAGCCTTTTTGTCTTCACATCAAGTGACCTTTCCTAGAAGTAGATGGCACAGAAAAATCCTTTTTGTCTGTGTAAGTGCGTCTAGCACAAATGAGGAAAGAGACGTTGAATAATTCCAACGGATATATATCTTTGAATATTACTTCTTCAGTTTTCAGCAACTTCTTCAGAGTCTGAATGGATCAGAGTCTTCTAATGATATTCAGATCTTTTCTATATCAGAGTCTTCTGCAGCATGTGTGCTTTCAGGGTGTTGATCATCAGAGCATATTTGACACATAACTTCAGTACTTGGCAGCGTTGGTACTTTCAGAAACTTCTGTAGAATAATGCTTTGAGAAACTCTTCAATCAATATTCTTCTTTGCTTCAGATGCTTCAGCTTCAGATGCTTCTGACTATCTTCAGATGCTTCTGACTCAGAATGTTCTGGAGCTTCTTGCTTCAGATCCTTCTGGAGACTACGCTCAGGATCTTCTGTAAAGAGCAATCAGATTCTTCTGTAAGATGCATCTGGCGCTTCAGAGTCAGGATACTCTTTGTATACAAAACAGGTTTGCTTCTAGAGAGTTAATTTCAACTCAATCTGCAGTAAAACTCTCAAACAAATTTTAGAGTATATAATTCTTAAATATAAATTTCCTAACAGTTATCATCAAAACAAAGAGTTATTATTAAGAACCAATATGTGTTTTAACAATCTCCCCCTTTTTGATGATGACAAAAAGTATCAGAAATTTTATTTAACTGAACATAAAGAATTATAACTCCCCCTGAGATGATGAATCTCCCCCTGAGTTAAATATGAAAAAGGAATAAAAACTTCCCTTTTGTCTTGAGTAATCTTCAGAGTTATAACATTCTAGGGTCAGAATGTCTTGCAAATATAAGATTCAGAGTTTGATAAAAGACAAATGATCTGAGAGACTTAGAGATTCTTTTATAGAGTGTTCTTATCAAATGTTCTGAAATAGTCAATTTAAATATTAGATAGAATAGATATGTCTGAAAATTCATTCTAGTGAAGTTATATTAAACAGTTCAGATCTTTATTTTCTCCCCCTTTTTTGTCATAAGCAAAAAGTAAAAACTTTTAAAAAGACAAATAAAAGGAACAATAAATAAGATAATTCAATGGAGAAAACTGATTCATTCAAAATAACAGAGCAAGAGTACATAGGTAAACATCAGAAGATATAGCAATAAAATTCAGATGCAAACAACAGATGCAAAAACATTAGAAAGAAAAAAAATCTAAGAATGTTTGGACAAAAGCATCTTCAATAGATTTGTAATCTCAGATGAGGATTGCTCTTGCTTTGACATCCACTTAGACATGGTCTCATTCTTCTCATCTTGTTTTGACATCCATTCTGTCATATCCTCAGACTTCTTATCTTGCTTAGCCATCCAGGATTTTATCTCTGACTGACCAGCCTCCAAAGCAGCAATCTTGTCTTCAAAGTCTGGATGTTTTGTCTTTATCTCAGATGAAGAAGGTGGAGGTTCTGCAGCCTGAACAGAGTCAATTGCCATTGGTTCTGTAGATCCTGAAGAGGGTTCTACCAGAGTCATAGTCAATGCATTGGCAGTAGGTTATGTTGGAGGTGGAGGAGCATCTAAGCGAAGCAGAGGTTCAGTTTTGTTGACAGTCCAGAATAGAGTCCTTTCAGCTCTGAGCTTTGCATCATCAGAATAGACGTTCTTCAGATTTGAAGCTACAGTGTTGAATCTATTGATGAATCCTTTCCAAATGATGTCAGATTCATTTGCATCCATAGTTTCAAAGCATCTCTTCTGAACAGTACCTAAAGACATCTGTATTTCTTGCAAAAAAGTTTGAAATAAATGATCAATATTAAGTCTGGGCTGTGGTTTAAGCAAGGTTTCCAGAGTCATATGTTTAGGTTTGGGAGTTGGTGGTAAAAGTGATTTTTGGATGGAAATCAGAGGAGGGGGATAATATGGAATGAAAGGAATTTCTGGTTTCTGAGGTAAGGATCTGTTTAAAGCATTAAGCAGATGAGGTTTTGGTCTTGTGCGTGGGCAAACATCATCAAAGGGTTCATTAGAGTATGGTATGAAAGCAGATGTTGGTGATTCAACAGATGCAACTGTGTTATCAGATGCAGGTTGCAAAGCTGAAACAACAGCTTTACCAGATGTAGCAGATATTGTTGCTAAGGATCTTACATTGTTCATTGATTGAATATAGGAAAGGATCACAGATGGAAGAACCTGTCTGAGTTTTGGTTTCAGAGGGTTCAGAAGGTTCAACTCTATCATAAAAATCTTTCAGTTTGAAACCATAAGATAGATTATGATAAAGAGAAGAAACTTGGGCGCAAGATATACCAGATGATGTTGGATTGGAGTTGGGAATTAATAACTCAGAAGCTGGTGCAGGTGGAGGCATAGGATCTGGAATGAGAGTTGTAGAAGGTATGGTAGGTTCAGGTTCAGGTTCAGGTTGGTTCATCTCAGAGTATTTGGATGGAGAGATAAGAAAATCTGGGTGGATTTCTGATTCAGATGAGTTGGAGGATGTTGTAGGTGTACAAGAGGTAGAAGATACTTGAAACACTGTTTTTAGTGGAGTGACATCAAGAACTTCTGTCTCAGGGATATGAGTAGGTTCTGAAGGAATATCAGATTGATAGGATGGTGGTTCTGATGAAACAGGAGCAGAAGTTACTTTTGTGGGTTCAGAAGTAACAGGTGCAACAGGTTCAGAAGGTGGATTATTTGATGGTGGATTGTCAGAGGCTTTTTCTGGTTGAACTTCTTTGGGTTGGTTTTCTGGATGTTCAGAGGTTTGTGGTTGATCAGATTTTTGTTTTTCAGATAGTTGTTGTTTTGATGGTTGTGGTTTTGTTGGTTGTGATTCTGATGGTGATGGACGTGGAACAAAGTATTTGATGTGTATTTTGGGTTGAGATGGTTTTGATACAGAGGCAGTAGTTTGTTTTTGAGGTGAAACAGAACTAGGGGCAGTAACAGAAGTTGTTTGAGTAACAGGTGGTTTGGGAACAGACTTAATATTAGAATCATTGATAACAATATTTGCAGAAGTGACAGATGTTTTAGTACCTTTTACTTTAATCCTCTTGGCAGGTGCAGAGGCAGCTTCTTCAGAATCATTTCTCTTCAAGAGCTTCTTGGGCTTCTCAGTAGTCTTGACCTTCTTCTGGACAGGTTCAGATTCTTCTGCAGGCTGAGTCCTTTTCCTCTGAAGTGGTACTTCTTCTTCTTCTCCTGCATCTGGTAGTGGTTGTTTGACAAGCTGAAACACATTAGCTGGAGCAGGTATTCCTTCCCTCTTGCATTCTTCTATATACATCAGCACTATATGTCTGGGTTCTTCAGCAAAGAATAGAGGAAAGTCAGCTACAGGAACCCTCTTATTCAAATCAGACATATTCAGCCTCTTTGGAGCAGTAGTGAGTTCATCAACAATTTTGAGTCTCAGAAGGCTTTTAGCGTTCAGAGGTTTTCCCATAATAAACTCTAATTCCTCTGTAACTCCAGCAGCGTACAGAGCAGTCACTAAACCATTTTCAGTGAGAAGATTTGAGATCAACCTTCCAAAGGGGATCCAAGTCCTGATCTTCTGGCCTTTCTCTTTCACAGATTCTCTAGATGCATTGATATGATTCCACAGATGCATGAACAGAATGTAAGGAAGATCTACCTTGGTGCTCTGACTAAGGCAGTACATGAAATAGATTTGTTCATTGTTGACATAATCTTGAGAATTGGTTGATTTCCTGTGGTGGATGCATCCCATGAAGATCTTGGCCCAGATCTTGTAATCAGGCTTCAGATCTTTGAATCTGTTAGAAGCTTGACCAGCAGTCATAACTTCCTCATAAACCTCTTCCATATCCATACGCCCAGCTGGCAAGTGGGAAACACCATCTGTTTCTTCATAACCTATCAGTCTTCTTATCAGATCCTCTGTGATGATAATCTTTTTTCCCAGCACAGAAGATAAGATGAACTTGGGATAAACTGATGCATGAATCCAGAATTCTTTCACAAGGAGAGGGTAAACTGGTCCAAACAGCCTATCAAAGTACTTAACCCATCCTTGAGCTCTAATTATGGAACGAAATTCAAATTCATTATCAGCCAGAGAATCAAACTCAACCATAGATTCACACAGAACTTCTAGTTTATCAACAGGCGTTAGAAGTGTTCTTTTGGGAGGAGAATATGGAGCAACACCCAAATTTTCTGAAGTCACAGCAGCCATAGTAGATTGGAACTAAGCAGTTGTTGAAGATGAAGACGCCATTGAAGAATGCTTTTTCAAACACTTAGGTTTTGGGTTTTTTATGCAGAGAAAATAGGAGATGAAAACGCATGTAAATTCTGAGAGTGAAAAGTGTGAAAGTAAATACAAGACAAGTATTTATACTAAACACTTAGGCACATCAAAAGTCAGAAAAACGCACGTTTGAGCAAGCATTAAATGAAGAGAATAAAAATCATTTCAAAACATTAAATGCTTCTGACAATTTGGGGGGAAAACCAAGATTCTTACTATTCAAACTTCACCTCAAACGTCTCTTCAGTTATGTACACGCCACCTCTTCAGATTTTGTGTGACACGTGTGTACTTGCATGTTGTTCTGAATTCTCTCAAGAAATGAAACGTTAGCCAACGTTCAGATCTTCTAAAGATGATTAGTTCAGAGTTTCACATCAGAAAAATTAATCAGAATAGAATAAATAAACAGAAGAAATACTTCAGAGTATTTAAGCATTTTTACATCTGTAACAATTTGCTTCTGATAAATATCATTCTGGACAAAAATCCATACCAATATTTTTCAGAATAAAATTGAATCTATCTTTAACAAGGGGTTTTGTAAAAATATCTGCCCATTGATGATCTGTATCAACAAAGGCTAAATTTATGATTCCCTTCTGAACATAGTCTCTGATGAAATGATGCTTAATTTCTATATGTTTTGCCTTAGAATGTAAAATGGGATTCTTGGACAAACATATAGCAGAAGTATTATCACAAAAGATAGAAATGTTACTCTCAAAATTTTGATAATCTTCTAGTTGACTCTTCATCCAGAGCATCTGCGTGCTACATCCAGCAGCAGCAATGTATTCAGCCTCTGTGGTTGAAAGTGCAATTGTGGGTTGCTTCTTGCTGTACCAGGAGATTAAATTTCTTCCTAGAAATTGACAACTTCCAGAAGTACTTTTTATTTCCACTCTGTCTCCAGCGTAGTCAGCATCACAGAATCCAACTAATTTGAAATCATCAGATTTTCTGTAACACAAACCCACATTAGAAGTACCTTTCAGATACCTTAGAATCCTCTTGACAGCTGTCAAGTGTGATTCTCTAGGATCTGATTGGAATCTAGCACACAGACAAACACTGAACAATATGTCAGGTCTAGAAGCAGTAAGATAAAGAAGAGAGCCAATCATACCTCTGTAGAGCTTCTGGTCTACTTTCTTACTTACCTCTTCTTTGCCAAGTGAGCTAGTAGGATGCATTGGAGTCTTTGTCAGCTTGCTGTCAGACATGTTGAATTTCTTCAGAAGTTCTTTAACATACTTTGTCTGATGTATGTAGGTGCACTCTGGAGTTTGATTAACTTGGATTCCTAGAAAGAATCTGAGTTCTCCCATCATGCTCATTTCAAATTCTGCCTGCATACATGTAGCAAACTCCTTTCCAAGCATAATATTTGTTGATCCAAAAATAATATCATCTACATAAATTTGGCAAATTAGAAGATCTTTCTTAATTTTTTTACAGAATAAAGTTGTATCCACTTTGCCTCTGATGAAATTCTTCTCCAGAAGAAAATTGCTCAATCTCTCATACCAAGCTCTGGGAGCTTGTTTTAATCCATATAGAGATTTCTTTAATTTGAAAACATGATCTGGAAATTTTTCATTTTCAAAACCAGGAGGTTGGTGGACATAAACTTCTTCTTCTATAATACCATTAAGAAAGGCACTTTTAACATCCATCTGACCTTTCTCATAGATTCTAACCTTGCCACTGGAGCATATGTCTCAGTGTAATCAATACCTTCTTGCTGACTGTACCCTTGAGCAACTAGCCTTGCCTTATTCCTCTCAACTTCTCCTTTCTCATTTAGCTTATTTCTGAAGACCCATTTTGTACCAATTATATTGAATCCTTGAGGTCTTTGAACTAGATCCCATACATCATTTCTGCTGAATTGATTTAGCTCTTCTTGCATGGCAATAATCCAATCATTGTCTTGCAGAGCTTCTTCTACAGAAGATGGTTCAATTTCTGACACTAGTCTAAATATTGATGCTTCAGATGATCTTAGAAAGGATCTTGTTCTGATGGGATCATCCTTCTTTCCTATAATGACATCCTCTGGATGAGAAGCTTTAATTCTGGATGATGATCCTCTGATAGTTGACTCTTCAGAAATGTTTAGATTATTCATCTGAGAAGTCAAGGGAGTAGCATCTGGAGTTGCTTATGGTTCCTTCACTTGAAATTTGTCTGCTTCTGGAACTTCAGAGTCAATGAAGACTACTTCCCTATCTGCAGAGTTATCAACCTGCTTTGGCTTTTCAGAGCCAAGCTTATCCTCAAATCCGACATGAATGGATTCTTCCACAATCTGTGTCTCAGTGTTGTATACTCTGTAGCCTTTAGAGCGTTCAGAATATCCAAGCATGAAACACTTTTGTGCTTTGGAATCAAACTTGCTCAGATTTTCCTTAGTGTTTAACATATAGCAAATACATCCAAAAGGATGAAAATAAGAAATGTTGGGCTTTTTGTTCTTCCACAATTCATAAGGAGTCTTCTTCAGAAGAGGTCTAACAGACACTCTGTTCTGAATGTAACAGGCTGTATTGATTGCTTCTGCCCAAAAATGTTTTGCCAGATTTGTCTCATTGATCATGGTTCTGGCCATTTCTTGCAAAGTTCTGTTTTTCCTCTCTACAACCCCATTCTGTTGTGGAGTTCTAGGACAGGAAAAATCATGAGCAATGCCATTTTCAGAAAAATATTTTTCAAAATATTTATTTTCAAATTCACCACCATGATCACTTCTGACTTTTATAATTTTGAAATTCTTTTCATTCTGGACTTGCTTACAGAAGTCAAAGAACACAGAATGTGACTCATCCTTGTGTTTTAAGAACTTTACCCATGTCCATCTGCTAAAGTCATCAACAATGACTAATCCATACTTCTTGCCTCTGATGGATGCAGTTTTCACTGGTCCAAACAGATCAATATGAAGTAGTTCTAGTGGTTTAGAAGTAGAAACAACATTTTTTGATTTGAAAGATGTTTTTGAAAACTTCCCTTTCTGACATGCTTCACAAAGAGCATCTGAAGTGAACTTCAGATTAGGGAGTCCTCTGACAAGATTAAGTTTATTAATCTGAGATATACGTCTCATATTAATATGGCCCAATCTTCTGTGCCAGACCCATTGCTCTTCATTAACAGACAAGAGGCATTTAACATTTTGAACTTTAAGTTCTGAAAGATTTATTTTATAAATGTTGTTTTTCCTCTTACCACTAAATAGGATAGAGCCACCCGTCTGACTAATAGCTTTACAACATTTTTTATTAAAGGTAATATCATAACCATTGTCACTTAATTGACTTATGGACAATAAGTTATGCTTTAACCCTTCAACAAGTAAAACATTAGTAATAGAGGGAAGTTTACCATTTCCAATAGTGCCCGATCCAATGATCTTGCCCTTCTGGTTCCCTCCAAACTTCACGTCACCTCCAGATCTAAGTTCCAGGCTTTGGAACATAGACTTTTCTCCTGTCATGTGTCGTGAGCATCCAGAGTCCAGGTACCATGATTGGTGTCCTGACCTTGCTGCTAAGAACATCTGCAACAGGTATTATTTTGTTTTTAGGTACCCAGATCTTCTTGGGTCCTTTGGGGTTAGTTGGTTTGTAGGTTTGTCTAAACTTCTGTTTTACAACATAATGTTTATTCTGACTTGCCTTGGGTTTAAACACATAAGTATTCTTCTCAGAGCTTGTGTGTTTAATGTCATTCAAGTGACCAAATTTGAATTGAGAATACAAAGGTGTCTTCTTGATGAAAAGTTTGTCAACAGGTTTTGGATTGCTTCCATATGAAGATTCATATCCAATACCTCTTCTGTTGTTTCCACTAACACCATAGATCATAGAAGCCATCTTGCTTCTGTGTATGCTCTTAGTGAGAAATCTCTGAAAGCTAGAGTCATATTTTTCTAAAATATTTTCACATGACTTAGTCTCAGATTCAGATTCTTGTTGAGTTATTTCAAAGTCATTTTTGATTTTCAGATTTATTTCTTTTTGCTCAACAAGTTCTGTTTTCAGAAGATCAATCTCAGATTCAAGATTGCTTTTCAGCTTCTTGTATTTGAGTTTGATATTGTTATAACTTTTAAGAACTTTTGTTAAAACTTTAATGAGTCTTCTTTGGTAAGTTTAGCCATTACCTCTTCTGCATCATCATCAGATTCAGATTCTGATTCATATCCTGAGGTACCTTCCTCTTGATCCTCTGTGCTGGCCATCAGTGCAACATTTGCACATTCTTCTTCTGATTCAGAAGATGATTCACATTCATCTGAGTCATCCCATGTTGCCATCAGAACCTTCTTCTTTTTGTTAAACTTCTTCTTGGGTTTTTCTTTCTGAAGTTTGGGGCAATCATTTTTGTAGTGCCCAGGTTCTTTGCACTCATAGCACACAACTTCTTTCTTGGCAGATCTTCTGTGACCAGAAGATTTCTTTCTGTTATCAGATCTTCTGAAGTTGTTGAACTTCTTTCCCTTGTGCTTCCAGAGTTTGTTAATCCTTCTGGACAACATGGATAACTCATCTTCTTCTTCAGAAGAAGATTCTTCAGAGCTTTCTTGAATGACCTGCAAAGCTTTAGCAGTTTTGTTAGATTTTAATGCAACAGATTTACCTTTTTATTTCTTCTGAGGTTCATCTTCCTCAAGCTCAATCTCATGGCTCCTCAGTGAGCTGATGAGTTCTTCTAGAGAGATCTTGTTCAGATCTTTAGCCATCTTCAAGGCAGTCACCATTGGTCTCCATCTGGTAGGCAGACTTCTGATGATTTTCTTTACATGATCTGATGTAGAATATCCCTTGTCCAGAACTTTCAGCCCAGCAGTGAGTATTTGAAATCTGGAGAACATGGCTTCAACAGATTCAGAGTCTTCCATTTTGAAAGCCTCATACTTCTGGATCAGAGCCAAAGCTTTTGTCTCCTTAACTTGAGAATTTCCCTCATGAGTCATTTTTAGGGATTCAAACATATCAAAAGCAGTCTCCCTGTTTGTAATTTTCTCATACTCTGTATGTGAAATAGCATTCAATAATATAGTCCTGGCTTTGTGGTGATTTCTGAAATCTTTCTTCTAAGCATCTGTCATAGATTTTCTGTCAATCTTTTTGCCATTCCCATCTGTGGGATGTACATATCCATCTATGACTAGATCCCATAGATCAACATCATATCCTAGGAAAAAACTCTCAATTCTGTCTTTCCAGTAGTCAAATTTCTCCCCATCAAACATTGGGGGTTTGGTGTTGATCCTATCCCTCTCTTCATATTTATTGTTAATATTGGACATTGAATTATCAGCCATGGTAACAAATAAATATATATCAAAGTATTTCTCTCTGGATCTTTACTGACACTGTTAAGTGATAGCACACTCAGAACCAGGCTCTGATACCAACTGAAGGTGAGATAATACTTAGAAGGGGGGGTTGAATAAGTATGAAAGATTAAGACTTAAAAAATAATCACACAATTATTTTTATCCTGGTTCGTTTAAACAACTACTCCAGTCCACCCTTCCTAGAGTGATTTGCCTTTCTCAACAAGGACTTAATCCACTATTAAATCAAACTGATTACAATAGTAACACCTAAGAACAACTGTTCTTAGTCTTCTCAAGAGCTACTGATTCCAACCGAATCCTCTTAAGGAATAACCTTTACAATCAATGTAAATTAAATACAAGAGTATTAATGCTTCTATAAAGCTTTTATCACAACAGTGATTTTTCTCTTAAGTTTAAGTACAAAAGATTCTAAGAAGAATATGAAATAATGAGAGCTTAGAATAGTATGATTTCTTTTCAGCAAATTGTGTAACTGAAGAATGTGGTGAAGTTCTCCTTTTATAGGCAGCTGATCCAAGGATGCTGAGCGTTGAAAAGAGAGTCCCAAAAAGGGCTGAGCCTTTTTGTCTTCACATCAAGTGACCTTTCCTAGAAGTAGATGGCACAGAAAAATCCTTTTTGTCTGTGTAAGTGTGTCTAGCACAAATGAGGAAAGAGACGTTGAATAATTCCAACGGATATATATCTTTGAATATTACTTCTTCAGTTTTCAGCAACTTCTTCAGAGTCTGAATGGATCAGAGTCTTCTAATGATATTCAGATCTTTGCTATATCAGAGTCTTTTGCAGCATGTGTGCTTTCAGTGTGTTGATCATCAGAGCATATTTGACACATAACTTCAGTACTTGGCAGCGTTGGTACTTTCAGAAACTTCTGTAGAATAATGCTTTGAGAAACTCTTCAATCAATATTCTTCTTTGCTTCAGATGCTTCAGCTTCAGATGCTTCTGACTATCTTCAGATGCTTCTGACTCAGAATGTTCTAGAGTTTCTTGCTTCAGATCCTTCTGGAGACTACGCTCAGGATCTTCTGTAAAGAGCAATCAGATTCTTCTGTAAGATGCATCTGGCGCTTCAGAGTCAGGATACTCTTTGTATACAAAACACGTTTGCTTCTAGAGAGTTAATTTCAATTCAATCTGCAGTAAAACTCTCAAACAAATTTTAGAGTATATAATTCTTAAATATAAATTTCCTAACAGTTATCATCAAAACAAAGAGTTATTATTAAGAACCAATCTGTGTTCTAACACAAATTGCTCATTATGCAAATGCTTCATGCAAATGATAATGTGTGTCTGTGCGTTAGGGAGATATCCCCCGATCCTAGTGCCTGAGTGTCAGTGCTGATAATAAGAAGTCCGAGTCCAGTCATGAAAAAAAAACATCTCATATAAAAGAAAGCCCATCAAGGCGGTACACAACGTCACTGAGTACAAGCTGAATCAATAACGTGACCTCAACCAACAAGCCTGGTGATGGTCAACATACAACAATGATCAAAACAAAAGGAATACAAATAGTCAAGCACAGCCACGGGCGCGAAACTCTTCTAACAACCCCTTCGTTTCTGGATGATCAGGCCGAGTGAGTAACCCTTCGACGAGTAACTCTCTCTACATAATGGTGTATTGAAGACCTTCAACCGAGTCTTCCCATGCTCCTTCGCCGAAACACTCTTCTAACTTCCGCTTCTTAGATTCAAACATCAGTTTGCGCTCCTTCAGGTTAGCAAGAGCCTTGTTGAGCTGGCTTTCAGCGGCATATCTGCGAGCGGTTTCTTCATCAAACCTCTTCTCACTAGCCTTCACCTGGGCTTTCAGCTTGGAGATTTGTTGCTTCAGCTTATCCTCCCGTTCTTTGCCGTTGGCTAGGGTGGCCTTCCAGTGCTAATTAAACTTGGATATTCTCCGGTACGCTTCATCCAAGTGCTGCTTCTTAGTGGCCAGTACATCATTGACAGCTTTGAAGTCTCGACCCAAGCGTTCATGCTCAGTTATCTGCTTAGTCAAATCTGTCCCTAACTAGTTCACCAGCTCTGTCTGCCTCTTGAAGGAATGAACGGCTTCGCTTCTCTCGCTTCTGAGTTGAGCCAATTCTTTCTCCAGTTCTTCATTTTCCTTCTTCAGCTCATCTCTCTCAGCTAACACCTGATTATGTTGCTGAATAGGCACGGTGGTAGGGTCTTCAATCACTGGAGGGCTTTCTAGCTGGACAGGTGGAAACGGCATCCCTATAATATCTGCTCTGGCTCTGATCCGGGTCACATACGGAGCGTAGGCTTGGCTATTACTTTTTCCTAGCGACGGCTTTCCCCTCTTACTGATACTATTCCAAGCGTGCTGAAGCTTAGATAACATATCCCCCTCTAGAAGACCAGTAAGGTACAGAGATTCCTGCACCTCTTCATCCTTCGGCGGAGCTCTCAAAGCATAAACAACTTGTCGGACTAGCAGAGATGGATTATAATTGACACAGCCCTTCCTGCCTATCACAGGCACATTCGGAAACCCGCTGCAGCTGAAAATAATCTCAGTACCCAACCTATCTCTATCAAACCAGGCAACATTCTCCGCTGTCAGGCTCATCAAGCGCTCAGGCCACTCAGCTATGGCTGCAGACGAAGCAAAGGGACCCTTCTTGGGTAGGTGACTATCAAGCCATCTATAGAGTAGGGGTACACAGCACGAGACATTTTCGCCCCTTCTGTTCTCGTTTTTGTAGTGGACGGAATGGTAGACATCTCCTATCAAGGTGGGAACTGGATTGCCTGATGCAAAGATGTGGAAGGCGTCGAAGTCTATAAAGTCAGGCATATTGCGGAACAAAATGATGCCATATATGCACAGAGCAAGAATGGCGTTGAATACGACCCAACATCCGTCTTTGGCACACTACTGAGCTTTTCCCACTAGGAACTGCAAGGAGAAACCAGGAACCCTGTTCCAACTAGACAAGACTAACTCGGAGGCATCTAGGTGAAGTGAAGGAGCTAGACTAGCCAGATCAGGCTCAGCATCCATATGAACAAAGGGCATCTGACTCTCGATAGGCACACCTAACAAATCAACATACTCCTCTAGTGTGGGCGCGAGAATAAAGTCCTGGAAAGTAAAGCATCTCAACGGAGGATCGTAGAACTGCAGCAGGGCGTGCAACCCATTCAACTCAAACACAGAGGGTTTACGAACCAAACTGAGCAGTTTACCGTAAGACTTTCTGAATTTATCTCTCACAAAATCATTTGCCAAAGCAATCAAACCAGTCAGCTGAACAACATCAGGAGCAGGGAGCTTGTAGGCCACAGTCTTCCTCAGAGAACCCATAGTAGCACAATAGAAGGCAAGAAAACCTGAACCGGGGGAAACAGTACCTGCAACACAGACACACGTTAATGAAATGCAAATGAGTATGCAAAGCAATGTAAAATGCAATCATGCAGCAGGAGATCAAGACGACTGTGCTGCTGAAGAGATGAAGGTTCTGTGTCAAAAAAACCACAATACTGCTCTGTCAAGAACAACCCTTATCTCTGATAAGAAGAAAACCCTGATATCGGACCATAAATCTGCTCTGTCAAGAACAAACACACATCTGATAATAAGGACCTCTGATGCAGGACCATAACTCTGCTCTGTCAAAAACACACAGATCTGGTGATGAGAACCTTTGATACCCACAAATCCGATTCACTATCAAGAAAACCAGGTAGTCTGAAGGTTAAGGTTTCCTGCAACAAACCCAACCCTGCTCACAGGTGTGGACCTAACCTGACACAAGTTTGGCATCCTATGCGGTCATCAGCGTCACAGACATTCAAGAGGGGTGATACGATACCCATAAGGTGTGGCATCACCATCTCCTGAAGCGGCCTCACTCAGCTGAATTCCGAATGATCGGTCCCCAGAGTCGACAATCCTCCAAACCAACAACCCCTCAGGCCCAAAGGCCCGGAAAAGAAGTCAATCGGGAGAACCTCGTATGAGCGTGGATTTCATGAGACACTAGTGCCTGCAAAGCAAGCACGCGCCCACTAATTTCCACAACTAATGCTAGGTACACTCAAGCCTGGATCTGGTTTCTCACTCATCAGAATGCCCCTCCCACAACAGCACAGATAATCATATCATACTGAAAATAAAGATGCGGGAAATAAAATGCGATAAATAAACACAACCCGACAAGTAATCATACAAGCGCTAGGATTGACTCTCGCAGGGGACGTTGGATCCCCGAACTGACTCGCATACGGGACGTTGGATCCCAGGAAACTATCAATTCCCCAGCAGAGTCGCCAGCTGTCGCTACCGCGAAAATAAGGTGCCGACAAAACAGAAGAGTCGCCACCTTTCATTATTTATCCCTCAGAACGGGAAAGGAAACAATCGGAAAAACTTGACGAAAAGGTATAAGACAAGGTCATCGCAACCGTGTCTGGGTTCGGGAGTCGGTTACGCAAGGGGAAGGTATTAGCACCCCTCACGTCCATCGTACTCGATGGGATCCACGCTAGTTGTGTTTATCTGACGGGTTGGTTTTATCTATCTACCTATTAAGGCTGGCTTAAAAAGAAAAGAAAATGACTCGGCAAAGCATCTCACTTTATGCCTACGTATTCTCATCAGAGAATGAGAAATCAGAGTCAACGTAGTTCGGCTAACTACGGGTAAACGGATGGGGGAAGGTGGATCGCCAATACGTCAGTATTGTGCCTACGTACTCTCAACAGGTATGAGAGATCAGAGCTTACGTAGTTCGGGATAATACGGATTACGGGGATTCAGATTCATCTGTTTTTCGAGTAGGGTTAACAAACAGTTCCAGCAGTTGGATGTATGCAGCTCGACCCTCAGAGACTTAGGCATTACCGTTTGCGATAGAACAGGGAGTTAACGACACTCTTTTCTTCAGAAAAGCTTCCTTTGAATTATGGGCCCACGGGGCAAAAAGGTTTGAAGTTTGTTTTCTGTCTTTTACGAAAGAACTGTTTTTTATGGATGTTTGCAACCAATATCGCACTAGAGACTATGACCTGAGAGTGAATGCGTCGCATGTCACCCAAAGGATGCCATACTAAACATCCAGACTGTTGAAAAGAAACTCTTCAACAATCCTTTCTCAGATAGCTTAAGGCTCGTAAGTACGACGTCAGTTAACCTTTCTTACTGTATTTTAATTTATTTTGTGATGAGAAGAGAGAACAGGCTCAACCAAGGAGAGACTATCAAGTCCTAATGTTGTCATGCCAAGGATTCATCCTATGGTTGAGGTTTGAAACAGGGAACTCCTAGAAGTTATCATGCATAGGTTTCAACCTAAAGTTCTAATCATCACTTCCTTATCAAAGGAAGTGAGATTCCTAGGGGATCATGTCAATGATAAACAGAAACAGATAAAGCATCAGCTTAAACAGTAAACAGATATACAGTAAAATGCATGCAATGCAAGTGAGGGAGGAAATGTGTGTGGGGCATCAGCCTTCACAAGCTCATCTCAACCTCAAGCCAAATATGAATAACTGTAATCATACAGAAGAAATGAAATAAAATGCCATCAATCAAATCACGACCCACATAGGCAAGGGAGCAGGGCTCTACCGAATACCCGCAAGCAAAGCCATACAGTAAAAATACAAGCAAAGGGAGCAACTCAACCTCTATTGCAATCATGCTCCTAGCTTAAAACAATCTAAATATGAACTTATTCTAATGCATCAATAAAATCAAACAAGCCACATCAATAAAGTTGCACAGAAAGCAAACAGACAAGAAAACAGATCAACAACTCCCACAGCAAAGCAATCTTCTGACAGCAGTTCAGTCATCAGTCTGTAACTGCTCTTTAGGGCTATCATCTTCAATAGCAAGTGTCAAATTGCTTCTAATACATCCACATAAGTATCAACTTATTCTCTCTTCCTCAAGCCTCAGCTCTTCAGTAAATTCCACCTTCAGGCTTCACTCCTAATATCAAGCATCAACTTGGCCCCTCAGGCTCTCAATGTATCAACATAAGTATCAACTTATTCTTTCTTCTTCAAGCCTCAGCTCTTCACTCAATTTCAATTTGATCTTCTTCACAAGTGTCAACTTGTTCTTCTGGACCTTCAAGCTTCAGCTCTCTCCTCCTTACAAGTATCAACTTGCTCTTCCTGATCTACAAGCTTCAGCTTCTAAGGGTAATCTTAAAACACAAAGAAGTACCAACTCCTATCCTTCAATCTCTCCAAGCAAAGAACTCCATCCTCTAGCACTCAATCTTCTTCAAGCAAGGAACTCCATCCTCTAGCAAGGGAGAAAGGTTCATCTATCAAGAGCAAGGTTTGGATAATAGACAGCAGAGTGAGGACCAAAGGTCACCACTAAGCATCCTATCATCAGAGAAAGGGACCCTCAAAGGTTCTACCAACTTGTAAAGAGCCACACATCCTACCAAAGGAGGGATGAGGCCTTTACAAGGGGAACTTACATCATAGGGAAGAATGGAAGTGATCAATGCCTTCCATGTTTATGAAGGAAAAGAATCTATCTAGAAGCTCTGCCTACAAAACCCTAATCTTACCACCTGATCAACACTACACCAAAAGAAGGGAAGTCTTCACATCCAAGCTTCTTCAAGCAATCCATGGTAGCCCAAGCTTGTCTTCAACATCATCCAAGAGCAAGAGAGACAAAACCCTAATCTAAGGGAACTAAAGAAGTCATTCTAGTTGAATTAGTGCATCAGAATCATCCCAAGTTAGCACCTAAACTAAAATCAAACAAAAATAGTAAACTACATTGTAAATTCCTACAAAAATTCCTAAAGGACCCTAGTTCAATCATGAATCTACCATACAAAAATCAGAGGTTGAATCATCTACCAAGTGCTAGATATAAAACCTAAATCATAAGGTATCAACCATAAACCCTAAAAATGGAGCTCTTAAAGTTTCAACCTAAAACTACCGCTTATATTCATCACAAAAATGTGAGAAAAATCTAGGGGAACATGCATATCTATGCTAGCTACACACAAAAAATCAAGGCAAAAATCATCATCACATGATCAAACCAAATTCAACAAAATCAAGCATCAACCATGATTATTTTAATATCAATTAAAATGTAAAAATGCATATAAAATCAAAAAATGCATGGAATATTAATATTTTTTATCTAAAAAATACTAGATTCAATCATGAATCCATGGCAAAAAGAATGGAATTAATTGAGTTATTTTTCCATTATTTATGAATTTTCCAATAACCATGTATGAAATAAAAAATAAAAAGAAAATCAAAAGAAAATGAAAGGCGCGTGGTGTGAATAGCATAAAAACTCAGTTCAATATCCAAACTGGGCCATAAGGGGGTGGGAGTATCAACTATTGACTTAAGCCCAAAACCAGCAAATAAATGAAATGCTGCGTTTCATAGTATTTCAGAATCCTTCACAAAATTCCTTCACGCGTGGCCGTTGGATCCTCACCTGGTCAAAGGTCCTCCCCTAATCCAATGGCTCTGGGATCATCTTCCTCATTTTGAATCTCTGAACTCATTTCACCTGCGCGCGCTAGAGTCACCGCCGGTGACTTCTCCGATCAACCTTCCACAACCCTAACTCTCTCTAGAGTCCACCATTGGCCACGATTCCTTGATGAATCTTGTCCCAAATTTCCTCAGGAATTCATTCATGCCATTAATTCATTCTAAAAGCTCAAGATTCGCAAGAACACAATCTCAACCGAAAATGGCAACAACCCTAATTAGTCACTAATCTCCAAATTGATGATCCAAAAACCTTCCTACATCAATCTACAATGCATCTAACACAATAATTCCCATTGATTCTACCTAATTTAAGCCATAGAATGAGAACTGCATACCTGGTAAAATCGTGTGAACAGAGTGGTTGAACCTTCAAAGCAACCCTCAAGAACTTGCAGATTCCTTCACTAACCTCCAATCAACCTTCTGTATGCAAAGAAAAGAGTTGAAATGCCCTGGATTCTTGAACCCGATTATGAGTTGCAAGCTTCCAACTCCAATGGCTAACTCACGAATCCTCCACAATTTGGCCTTGAATTTGATCTGGGATCAATCACCAACCTCAGAGCAAGCTATTGAGATCAATTTCTTGGACTGAAATGGCCTCTAACCTTGTAACAGATTTTGATTTGCAAGAAGAACTTTCACAATGCAATCTCACTCTCCTCTCTCAATTCTCACCAACCTTCACTCTGAACCAATTCATAATCATATATAGGACATGAATGAATGATCTAGAAAGTTCTAGATCAATCCAATGAGTATTTCAATATCTCATGTCATGGAAAATTCAATCTCATGCCATTCTCATACCAATTCTTTTAGCAGCTTGCATTTGCCCTCATTCTCATCCAAATTCTCTCCACATGAGATTTTGAAAGTGTTTTTGATGGATTGGAGCATTGGTCTTGCACTTATGCATAGTTTGGGTTATGTAACTTAAGCTTTAAGTAACAACATACAACTCCATGATCTTGACCTAAAATTATAAAAGTTCCATTTCCATTGTCTTTAAAATGCATTTTACAATCAAAATGACATATAGGTTTGTCTCATTTGGTCACCAAATGAAAAATCCCAAATTTGGTCTTTTTAATGAACTTTAATTCTTTCTTTTTAAGCCAACTTTGCAATTTTGAGTTACAAGCAATTCCAACCTCTCATGACCTCTTGAATAGCCTTAAAACATCCTTTTGAACAAGTTTGATGTTGGACATTTTCCCATTTGAAGCTTGCAAATAGGAGTTATGGCCTTATGCTTGAAATGACCTATAATCTCCAAATGACCAAAATACCCTTGACTTGTCAAAGCCATAACTTGAGTTCTACAAATCCTATCTAGGACTTCTAGCACTCTCTAGAAAGCTAATAGGATAAGGAACAACATTAATTTTGACCAAAAGTTCATAGGAATCATCCTTCTAAGGCAAAAGTTTCATGCAAGTTGGACAACTTTCAAGCTCCAAATTCACATACCTCAGATGACCTGTAACTTGTCAAAGCCATAACTTGAGTTCTACAAATCCTATCAAATACTTATAGAACTAAAATTAAAGATAATACTATGATCTACAACAATCATGTTGGGGGCAAGATGAGATGACAATCACATCTTGAGCTAAATTGCCTTGAAGATAGGGGTCAAACTAGGGGATTTTACACTGTCAGGCCTTAGAAACCCTAGCTTGAAACTTCTCAAACTCTTCAATCATGATGAGTTAACCTTGGAATCATCTTTATCACATCTCAATGCATCAATCCATGATCACATGGCTCTTGGATCAGGTCTCAACCTTCTTCACATCATCAGTTGACTTAGGGTTGACCCAATCAAACCCTAATTGCACCACTCATGGCTGAGTCTTCTTAATCTTGCACAATGACCTGTCTAGGCCTCAAAGTGATCTTCAACACTTCTCATAAGCTCTCTCAAGACCTCAAGTCCAACATCATGGCTTCAGAATCATCTGATGGCTTTCCACAACTTTCTAGTTAGGAGACCTACACACTTGGCTCCAACCACTCTCTCTGAGGATCTTTTAATTTCTCTGACAAGGATATCAACCCTTGAACACTTGAATAACCTTCTTATCTAGCTTCATAGTCTTGTGTAGCCCTTGATTGGTAATCATACCTCTTGATCTCCTGCATACATGTCAATGAAATGCAAATGATAATGCTAATGTGCATGAAATGAAACATAAGCTAGGTAAAGAAATGTTGGTCAAATTTTGGGGTGCAACACACCTGCTCCACAAAGACATGTAACAATGGGGTAGCTTTCAAATAGAGGAACTTAGTCCTTACACCCACTTTTCAAATATTTAGAATTAAAGCGGAAAATCTAAACATTGAATCACTTAACATGTTAATCATATAAACGCATATCATTCAGTTTGTTTCATCACATCATTCATGGTTACATAAACATTGTCATTGGATACATATACAAAATGTATCCCAAAAGAATACTATACAATCCTAACTACCCGGTGCTACATATCAGAGCTGACCGACAAAAGAATGAAGCTATACTTCACAAAAAGACCTCCAGCAATCCTAATCTGCAATGCCTCATAGAGCATTATAAAACAGCAGAAGGGTGAGAAATATTATCATAATAATCAATGCATATAATTATATATATACATACACAAGCACAGAATATACATATTCCACGTTTTCTCACCACAATTTGTTATATTCATCACATGCATCACAACATGTATAAACAAATATGGATAATCACTCAAGCATGTTTCATCATACACACATTCATAATCCACAATTCAACAATTCACACACAAGCATACTTTCATATAACAATGATATCTATGCCATGTGACTCCATACAACTCAATGCAACTCAATGCCATGTGGTACAACCACTTGTTATCATTTTTCGGTTTTCACACTTAAACCGGGTCCACTCTTCTAAACCGATAACAACAAAAGTCCGTCCTCTAAGCTTTCAAACCCACTCTTCTAGGCTTGGGACAAGTCACTAGTCTCCACGAAACTAGCAAGAATTGCCTTTTGACTAAATGATGCATATGCAATCAACTACCAAATGCACTTAAGACCGTTCTCGCATCTTAATCTCATGCATTCAAATAATTCATTACTCAAGAATTATAACATGATTGCACACACAACATATTCATATTCAATAACATCATATTCATCAAGCAATGCACACATATTCACAATATGTTCTCATGCATTATTCACAACATCGCATATAAATAATATGCATTCATAATTCAATATCATCACCACATTTCAAGCAATGCACGCATATTCACAATATGTTCTCATGCATTCACATATCGTGCTAAAGACAACAAACTCAATCGCATTCATCATGCATTTTTAATTAATTTAAACAATGCATTATATTTGTCAAAAGACCACAATTCATAATCTAGGATTCACGCCATACGGCTACCCACAACATATTTTCACAGCACACAATTACTCATTCCAACAAGGATCGAACACAATCGAACCAAGAAATCAACACATGATGGAATCTCAAAGAAAAAAAAATGATGTCACGCTCACTAGCATGCTCGCCTAGCGAGTCCCTAGCAAATGCTCGCTACCTATTCGCCTAGCGAATAAGCTTGCGAAGGCAAACAGAAGCTACTGACTTCGTTCGCTACCTGCTCGCTGCAGCGAGGTCCTAGAGAATCCGTCACTACCTCACTCGCTACCAGCAAACAAGATCATATACATACTGCTTAAGCCTGGGACCGTTCGCTACCTACTCACTACAGCTCGCTGCAGCGAACGCTCGCGACCAGCTCGCCTAGCGAACGTGCTAGCGAGTGCCTGCGAACTCAAAAACCCTCACTGTCATTAATCCTCAACCCTTTACAAAATCAAGTGATTCTCACCAAACCAGTTTCTATAACCTTAGTCTAACAATCCTCGACTAACCTACACCATTTATTCTCGATTTTAACCGTTAAAACCTCGATTTAACCGATTTAACCATTTATGCCCTAGAATGGAAAATGGAGAAAACATCCAAACAATCCAAACCAATCATACATAATTATAAACATTGATAGAATAACAACATTTCACACCCTTACCTCGATTAAATCGATCCCAAAGAGTTAATTTTAAGCTTTCCAAGCTTTTCCTTCTTTTCCTCCTCTTTTCTCCTCTTCTTCTTTCTTTCTCTTCTCTTTCTCTTATGTTTCTATCTTTCTCTTTTCTTCCAAATTTTCCTTATATTCTTTCTATTCTATTTCCTTCCATTATTTTCTTATCTCAAATATCTATTAATAATTTCAATAATCAAAACAATCCAATTAAATCAATTAATTACCATAAATAATTAATTAATGAAAATTGGGCTGTTACACTGATTACCTCCGCCTGGAGGAATAACAATTGTTGAAACGACATTCACTTGAGGGGTACTCCCATCAGCCGGGGGAGGTACAACATTATTTCCACCATGTAGAACTCCACTTCCATTTACTCTAGCAATCAAAGGTTGAACCAGCGTTCTGAGCTGCTCTTGACCGTTAGCAACCCTTTGCATAAGATCCATGAACTGCGTCATGCGATCTCTGAACTCTTGTAACTCAAGCTGAATATAGTCCATTGCTTTCTGTTGATTTCCCCTAGTTTAGCATCAGTGAATAGCCCGGTCTGCAATCCTGAAACACTGCTGAGATAAAAACATAGAAAGATAAGGTCAACAGAACCAGAAAACCTGCAATGCGATATGAAAATGATGCAAAATGCAAGCATATAAATATGATTCGGGGAAAATTCCCCTTGATTCTAGTTCCACGAAAATAATAGGATAATGAAGAGCCAACAGATGGAGCCACAAAATCCCTCTCATAAATAAAATGAGGATCAGAGTTAGCACATACATCACATCACCAAATCGGTGATGGTCGAAATACAAGATAACAACAAATACAGAAGAACAGAAAGGAAAACTGCATCAGACACGACAGCGAGTCTGGAACTCTTCTAATAACTCCTTCGTATCGGGATGATCAGGTCGGGCAACTAACTCCTGAATAAGAAACTCTCTCCTACTAATGACAACCTACAAGTCTTGAGCATAGTCCTCCCAAGCGCCCTCTCCAAATGCATCTTCAAGTCTGGGCTTCTTCAGCTCTGCTCTCAACTTGTATTCCTCCAACGTTGCAAGAGCTTCTCGTAGCTTGCGGTCACTCTCGTACTGACGCGAGGATTCTCCTGGATCTTTCTCATCTTTTACCCGGAGTTGAGTCTTCAACCTGTCAATCTGCTGACGAAGCTCGTCTTCCCTACACTTGTTGTTAGTCAAAGTTCCATTCCACTGAGCATTAAACTTTGATATCTCTAGGCGCACTTTCTCAATCTCCTTGTTCTTATCCTTGAGGATATTGCTAGCACTCTTCAAGTCTTGACCTACTCGTTCTCTGGCGCAAATTTCTTCGGTCAGTTCCCTCCCCATTTTATTTAGAGTCTCTGTCTTCATCTTGGACAGGTAAGCAACTTTATCTTTTCACTTCTAAGATGAATAATCTCCTTCTCCAACTCTTCATTCACTTTGTGTAGTTCTTCCTTTTCAGCCCACAATTAATTATACTTATGAATGTCAACTGTTGTTGGTTCTTCAACTACCAAAGGATATAAAGGTTCCCTGACTGGGAAGGGTAACAACAACCTCTCAACCCTCTTTTGGATCCACCAAATATATGGTCCATAGGCTCTGCAGTCGCTTCTATCCAAAGAAGATTTTCCTTTGCGGTGAATTTTACCCCAAACTTTTTCCAATCTGGCTAAAGTCTCACTATCAACTAATCTGGTGAAATACAGAGATTCCTGTATCTCCTCCTCCCTCGGGGGTGCTTTTAGAGCATAACCAAATTGTCTGACGGTGAGAACAGGGTTATAATTAATGCCACCTTTCCTCCCAATCAAAGGAACATTGGGGAAGTTTCCACAGTTGTAGACAATCTCCATACCCAAAAGGTCTTTGTTAAATCACACAATATTCTCCGACGTTAAGCTCATAAGCCTCTCTGACCAATCAAAAATATCTGAGATGTCAACAAAAGGTCCAAACTTAGGAAGATGATCCACAAACCATCTGTACAAAAGAGGCGCACAGCAGGAGACATTCTTCCCTCTCCTATTCTCATTCTTGTAGTGGACAGAATGGTAAACATCTCCTAGGAGTGTTGGCACAGGATTCTTAGAAGCGAAGATATGGAAGGTGTCCAAATCAACAAAATTTGGGATATTGGGAAGCAATACTATGCCATAGATGCAGAGAACCAAGATAGCATTGAAAATGACCCAACATCCTTCCTTTGCAAAATGTTGAGCTCTACTCACCAAGAATGATAACGGAAAGCCATGAACTCCATTCCTCCAAACCATCTTTCCATCCAACTCAGAAACATCCAAATGAAGAGAATTTGCTAGCTTGGTCAAGTTGGGCTCTACTTCATAATGGTAGAAAGGCATGTTCTCTAGGACCGGAACTCCTATCAACATGGCAAACTCTTCCAATGTTAGCGCCAATACATATCCCGGAAAGGTGAAACATCGCAGCTGAGGATCATAAAACTGAAGCAGTGTATGGATACCTCCTAACTCAAATCTTGAGGCTTTGCAGTCATAGCTCAGAATTTTCCCATAGTCCTTTCTGAAATCTTGCATCACACTATGATCAACTGTAGCAATCAAACCAAGCAAATACCATATCTCTGGTGTCGGGAACTTTTACACAACAGTTCTCTTCAAACCGGGCTCCATACTGATGGTGGATTAAATTACTAGAATCAAGAGGAAAATATGCACCTTAAACACAAATACATGTGAATGTTAATATACAAATTAAAATGCAAATGCAATAGGGGATCAAGATTTCTGTGCTGCTGGCTGAGATGAACCAGAGCTTCGCTTCGGTGAGAAAATAACACAGCACTGAGATAATAAGAACCCACAATATCAAGGATCAAAAGTCCACACTGACGAGAAATCCAGGTTGGTTGAAGGTCAAGGTTTCCTGCATAACCCTCCCCCTCGCAGGTATGGACCTATGTTTGATAAGGTTCAGCATCCTATGCGGTCGTTAGTGTCACAGAATTTCGAGAAACGATGATACGTTCACCATTTCTGGTTTGGCATCATAGTCAAACAAAGAGGCCTCACTTAGCTGACTCCCAGATGAACAGTCTCCAGAGTCGACAATCCTCAGATCTAACATCCTCTCAATTGTCCGAAACAGACTAGAAAGGTAGTCATCAAAGAGAATCTGGTATGAGCGTGAATTTCATGAGGACTAGTGCACGCCAAACGTACAGGTCCATCACTAATTTCCACTTTAATGCTATGGATATCCTCAAGCCTGGGTTTTGGCTTACCACTCAATGGATCAGTCCCACCCAACAGCACAACAATGACATGATATAAAATGCTGAAAGTAAAATGCAAATGCAATAATGTACAAATGCAACTGATATACACATATATACACACCCACAGATGAAAACACACAAGCGTTAGGATTGACTCGCGTAGGGGATGGGAAAGTCCCCAGCAGAGTCGCCAGCTATCGCTACTGCCAAAAAGGGACGACTAGCTGACAGAAGAGTCGCCACTGTTCGTTGTTTAGCCCAAAGAGAGGGAAACGAAACGAGTGAAGAAAACCTACGGAAAAGGGAGAAGACAGGTCATCGCAACCAAGTCTCGGGTTCGAGAGTCGGTTACGCAAGGGGAAGGAGCACCCCTCACGTCCGTTGTACTCAACGGGATCCACGCTTGTTGTCTATCTAAAAGGGTATAAATCTATCAAAAGGCTGGATTACAGGGACAAAAGAAAAGAAAAGAGAATCAATAGAGCATCGCCGCTCTACGCCTATGTATTCCCTCGTGCAATGGGAAAGTCAGAGTCAACGTAGTTCGGAAAACTACGGGTGAAGGGGGGAAGGTTGATCGCCAAGACATCGCCATCTTGTGCCTACGTATCCTCATCTGGTATGAGAAATCAGAGCAAACATAGTTCAGGTTGACACGACCCCAGGTTGTTTCTAGTGTTTTAATGAGTAGGGTTAAATCTCCGTTCTAGCGGTTAGGGACAATGCCTGTTTGTGGTAGAACCAAGACTTAACACACTCTTTCTGAAAATGATTTGCAAACAATCCTGAAGGATAAAAAGGTTTGATGTTTTGTTTTGTGTTTTTTAAGAAAAAGAAGTGAATTGAGTTAAGTTTGTAACTCATGTTGCACTAAAGACTATGACTTGAGAGCGAATGCGTCGCATATCGCCCAAAGGGCATACCCTAAACACTCTAGACAGTGCGAGAGGAGGCCCCCACCTATCATTCCTCAAGTACTTAAGGCTCGTAGCGTACAACATTTATTATCCTTTATTAGGTGTCTTAAGAGATTATGAGATGAGAAGAGAAGACACAAGACTCTAAGGGGAACTAATCAACCCTAATGTTATCATGAAATGTGATCCTAAAGTTGGGATTGAAAAGGGAGAATCTACCCTAATGTTATCATACAAAGGATTGAAAGCCTAATGTGTAACACCCCAAATTTAATTGGAATATTTTAATTAATTTATATAATTGAGAATATTTGTTTTCGGTGATTTTCGGTTGGTTGGTGGATTATTGAGAAAATGTGCATTTTGGATTATTTATTTGATTAGTAGTATATAATATTAACTTATTAGCATTATTATTAATTAAAATGAATATAAGTGAAATAGGGGTAATTTGGGCATTTGGAGGAGTTAGTAAGGATATTATGGGAAAAGCCCTAATTGGGAGGCCCAAGACTAGGTTAGACAAAATAGAATTCTGAAGGGAATTAGAATTCATTTGTTAACCGTGAAAATTTTTATGGCCATAGCTATGAGGAAAATATTGAAGGCAGAAGATTTCTGGAGATAATCGTGAAAGCTTTGAATCGGCTAAGGTATGAGGAGTATAGCTTTTCATGATTTTCCATGTATGTCTTTTAATGTAACCCTGGATGATTTTAGGTTTAAGGGATTTTGGGTGATTGTGGGAAAAAGGGAAATTGATGGTGAGACCCTGATGGTTTGGTTAGTGGCAGTATTCCTGACTGTTTGATATAAAAATTAGGAAACCTTAGGCCTTTGTGGCCAAAACCTTGAATTGTTATAGGTCTGATCCTGAAGGGATAGAAATATTGGATAGTGAGTAACTCTAATGCCTTAGGGTGTAATTGAAGGAAAAATTGTGATTTAGGACGTGAATATGTTATGGGACTGGCCTAATAAACCGTAGGTTTTGTTCCTTTATCTTCGTAGGACCTTAGGGATGATTTATGGATGTTTTGGGGGAATTGGGTAAGTGAGTCGTATGGGAATTTAGATGGAAATCAGTTCTAGTGCGTAGCAGATTTTGCTGCCATCGCACAGTTTGCCTAGTGAACCATTTTGTTCCCAGACTCGCCTAGCGAAGAATGCTTCGCCTAGCAAAGAAACTCGCCCCGGACTCGCCTAGCGAACATGCTAGCGAAAGTAGCAGAGTTTCACGAATGTTGATTGTGTGCAACGATGCCTTGATTTTTAATTTTGTAATTTCTGTGATGAATTGACATGGGTATGACAGTGGGTTTTATGTGATGTGTACATGATGACATGATGGTTTCTATGATGTATTGTGATGATATTACCATGATTTTGATGAATTATGTGATAACATGAGATACAATGATTTATGTGATGATGATGAATATGATGAATGATGATGCACCATATGCTGTTATTATGAGGATTATTATTGACATGTGCATCATGCATTCATGTGCATCCGGACTTCGGTTAAGGACCTCGATTACTTTGGCTTCAATCCCATTGTATGGATGTGAAGTGTTTTGATGTGCTCCGGTTCTCTAGTAGAATCGATCCTATTGATGGGGATCTATAGAGGGTTGGTGGCCCAGTGTCCATCGAGTTGTGATGATTGGTACCACATGCATTGAGTTTTGTCGCATTTGCATTTCCGAGTCTTTTTGTATGAATTATGATGTTGTGGCCTTTGAGGCATATTGAAGAATATGAATGTGTTGAATATGATTATGATGCCAATTATATGTTGATTGTTATATATTGATTATTATGAATTGTTTTACTCACCCTGCCTGTTTGAATGCTACCTCCACATGGGTAACGTGCAGATGACCCAGTTTAGCCGTGGACGCCGTCGAGGAGTTATTTTTAAAGTTTTAGAGTTGTTAGCCTTTTTGGTTAACTTAGAGGGTCTTGCTCTGATATGTAAAATCGGGTTGGATTCTTGGAGTTAAACTATATACCGTTGAGTTATTTTGCTTACTTTCCCTTATGAGGAAAAACCTTGATTTATGCCTTTTGAGTTCCGCTGCTTTGTGCGATTTGATGTATTTTGGAAAAACCCGTGGTTTACCGAGTATTCACCTATTTGATGACATTGGGAAATGTACGCCCTTTTGGTGGCTTTTTATAAGATTTATTTATTTACTCTGATATCTGTGTTATTTTGCCATGATAATTTGGGGTAGAAAAGGGTGTTACATTAGTGGTATCAGAGCAGGTCGGTCCGTCCGGCCAAGTGTTTATGTTGTTAGTCCCCTGTCAGTCGATAGTGTGAGAACACTATTTCATGAGTTGTTTTCTTCTAACCCTGTTGGTGGTTGAAGATGGCTGGAAGGAATGATCGTGCTATTGCTGATGTGCTGGAATCACTTTCCCAAGTGATGGCTCAGAATGACAGACCTCCAGATGAGTTCCGTGCTTTGGGAAAGTTACAGAGGAACAATCCGCCGACTTTTATGGGCACTCATGATCCTGAAGGTGCATAGAAGTGGCTAAAAGTGATTGAGAAGATTTTCCGAGTTATGGCGTGCACTGATGCTCAGCAAGTGCAGTTTGGTACGCATATGCTAGCATTGGAAGCTGAGGACTAGTGGGATAACACTCGTCAGAGATTGGAAGGTGCTGGCATTGCAAAACAGGTAAGGTTTGTGTAGATTTTTTATTTTATTTTGGGTGGTGTCGCCAGAGAAGACGGCGGCGGCCGCCGTTGGCTAGTGTCTTCTCTGACCAATCTAGATTTCTGGTGGGTTGGTTTTATTGTAGAACTTGAGAACACATTCAGAGAGAGAGAGGGAGAGAGAGAGAGAGAGAGAGAGAGAGAGAGAGAGAGAGAGAGAGAGAGAGAGAGAGAGAGAGAGAGAGAGAGAGAGAGAGAGAGAGAGAGAGAGAGAGAGAGAGAGAGAGAGAGAGTGAAAACTCTAAAGTGAACGTGTTTTCCCCCTTTCTGTTGTTTAAACATTCCCATTATGATGTGGCTTAGGTGTTCTGACATGATGGTGACACTTGTCCCTCCCTTGACAAGTGTCACCGGAGTTGATCCTTTCTCATGATCCTACGCGCATATTCCCTGATCCCTCACTGTGCGTCATCACTTTACCACCCTTTATTTGGAGTCAGCTTTTGACTTTGTGGTAGATCAGCACCCATGATTCATTCTGGTGGTAAACCCCAGTTGACCGGAGTCCATGGACTCCCTCCCTTTGTGTAGTCCTCTTAGTAATTGGCCTGGGATTTCTTACTAAATTCACCCCCCATTGTATTGATCCCAACATGCCCATTTAGACTTATTCCTTAATATTTAATTTTTTTCTTTTCTCTATTTCTTATTTTTACATTAATTTTTTTTATATTATATATATTCTAAAACAACAAAAAAAACATTTCTTTAATTAATTTTTTAAAAATATTTTCATTTAAAACTAATTAATCAATTTAAGGAGTAATTTTATTAAATGTTTAGGTTTGATTTAATTAATTTCTTTTTGTTAATTTCATTAAATATTTAAAATCCAAAAATATCTAATTGTTAATTACTTTAAGTATTTTTATTTAATATTGATTAACTATACTATTAATTAATTTTATTAAATATTTATGTTTAATTTAATTAATAATTTTCTCTTTGCTTGATTTTATTTTATTTGTGTAATACTTGATTTTTGTTTAATGCTTATACATTTTCTCCTATGTTTATTACCTATGCCATAATGCTCTTTAATTTCATTCCACATATGCATGTTCAAACCTTTTCAAACTAATTTCTTGATTTAATATCAAACCCTTTTCAAATACCCTTTGTAAATCGATCGTTTTCACGATCACCATCAACCTCACATAGCCTCCTCTTGGATTTTCATAAAACGATATTATTTATATTTCACACTCCTATTTACCTGCATTTGTGTGATGGATTTATTTTTCTATGACTTGGTATTATCCCCATTTGAGAAAATGTATCCCTATTCCTATAATGTGTAATGTTTGTTAGTGTTTTCACTTTATTTGCCTCCGCTTAGGTAGTCTTAATGCAAGAATAAAATCAATCATTTTCTTAAAGAAATCAAATAAGCTTGATCCATTGTCAAGCATTTTTTTCAAAATAAATTCAATAGGACTTTCCACAACTATTAACCTTTAACCTATTCCATTAATAAGCATATTTGATCCATATGTCAAGTTCCATCACCTCTTATAATTCGATTGCTTTATGCATCACCATCAACCTTACTCAATACCCATTAGGACCTCCTTTATGTTTAGTTCAAACTTTTACACCATTTCGAACGCAAATTTAAACCTCGACCAACATCGAGTATTTTATCTAAGTAAAGTTAATCTACTTAATAATACTTAGAACTTATTTCATTAAAAGATGAAAAGGGAGCTAGTCTCGAGCCTTCGATTCTTCTCCTCGATTGTTTGGGTACTAGGAGTCTTTCTTGCTATTCAAACAATTGTCTTCTCTAAAATACTTTTAACCCGATTCAAATTATTTTCACAATTACTTAAACGAAAAGGAAGAGTTTAGAGCCTCCTATTCTCTTCTCGAGTACTTGAATACAATGAGCCTTTCTTGACCATTTAAGCACTAGTCATTTTTAAAATACTAAACCTTTACTTAAACATTATTTCTTAAAAGGTGAAAGGGAGATGGTCTGGAGCCTTCGATTCCTCTCCTCAATTATTTGGATATTAGAAGCCTTCCTTACTATTCGAATAATGATCATCCCTAAAGAAAACAAAAAATTAGTAGTCCCACGAACTATGGACGCTCTGATTTCTCATTTCTCGATGAGAATACGTAGGCATAAATGTCTCAATTCTTGGCGAGCACCCTAATAAAAAATCACATATTTCCCCTTAGTATAGAAATCCTTTTATTTTCTATTTCGTATTAGAAGAAAATAAATAACAATAGCTAAAATTAGATCACAAATTGGACTAAGAGGTTTCTGTTGAGTACAACAAACGTGAGGAGTGTTAATACCTTTCTCTTGCGTAATCGATTCCCAAACCCGAATATGGTTGCGACAACCATTATTCTGTTTTTTGAGGTTTTATCTATATTTTCCTATTCCTTCATTAGAATGAATAAAGTTCGGTGGTGGCTCTGTTTGAACATTTTTTCCACGTCCATCGTGAAGGAGCGTATTTTTCGAGGTACGACAGCGTGATAATGTTCTACTTACTCGAGGGAGTAAATTTCTTCTTGGATATCTAATATGCAAAAAATGTCTCCATGATGATACCAATCTTGAAGTTCCTGCAAAATCTCTTAAGCAATGTCCATCTAGGGGAGACTTTATGAAATTTCACCCTTAATTTTATTAGTAATCCACATCAATTCTATTATATTCAAGCGATCCCAAGATATTGAAGATCTATTTGAAGTTTATGGCCAAATTAGGGTTCCGTCTATGATCCCTAATTTATTTTTAGAGCTAAAAGAAACTTTAAATGATCTTTACCATGAATCATATTTGGAATTGTTCAAGGAAAGAGAAACAATAGTTATTCTTAGATTTTTGTTAGGGTGCATAAAAATGGTTCAAGAATATCAGTTTAATAGCTTCAATTAGGGTTTATGTTTGTAATGGCAAAAATGAAGTCATTTGTGGTAGAAGAAATTATAGATTATGGTGAGTTAGAAGATCGTGGTGATTGAGGGGGTGAAGGAGGCGATTCTTCATCAACGATAACATTAATAATGTCCATTATTGAATGTTCTAAAAGTTTTTCGTTGGAGAAAAAGAAAGAATGGTTTTCATGTGAAGAGATAGAAATATTTTTCTGAAATAAGGATAATCATCTAACAAATTTACTGAAAAGAATGAATGGATAAAAACGTAATCTATAAAGAAAATTAGATAATGACACATAAAAGAAAATATAAGATTGGATATCAAAGTGATTACTTATCTGATACCATGTTGAATTGTTGGCAAAGAAGGTGAAATATTCCTTTTACATAAAGGAAAATAAAAATAAAACTAAGAAGGTAGAATAATTGTATTACTAATCTTGAGGCCTTACAAGTTGCGCTTACATATTTAAATATGCCCATTAAATAGGCCAAAATTAATCAAAAAGGTTATTAGAATAACTTTTTCTAACAAACAACATTCATCAAATTAACTATTTAAACTTTATAAATAATCACAATTAACATAATTACAATTAAAATAGTCACATTGCGATTGCCACTTTAGTATAAAAATTGTATTTATAAAACCACTTAACTTATGGTGTATTGTATTTCTTTAATTAGTATCGATGTAATGTAAGAATGCACTAGCATTCTAAATAAATTTAATTTATTTATTTAATCTCTTGTTTATATGTCCATATCGTTATGATCTTGTAGGTTTCCATAACATTAACAATGATATTAAATCACTTATTTAATATTATAAATAAAGAGCGGTGTCTAGCAACACATCACTACTATCAAAGTAAAAAGATTGTAATGTGATATGACATAACCTTTTTATGATAATGATCACATGTATATTTATCTTTTTTTCCCTTTTATCTATATTGAACACAATGCATATTACTTGTCACTATTGTATAGTCCAATATTATATTCCTTGATACATGAGTATACTTAATAACAAAAAATAAGCTCAATATCTAATATTGACTAATTTTAGCATGACCATGCATTTTACAATCATACTCGATCAAATGGTCATCTATATTATTCTTGCATATGTAGAAGGGGAAAACTCATATAGATTCACCGATGTCCCTTCATATGATGTGTTGAGTAATAAGTCAACTGATTTTATGATTTTCTTGTTATATGTAATGTTTGACGGTACAAGAAACTATATTTGTTTTAGGTTAAAGGGTGACATACACCAATATCACTATATGAATAACTTATGACACTTACATAACACACTATGTAGTATTTTTTTGGTGGGTCAATCTAGTATAAATATTCCTCCTAATATTTATACTTATGTGAAGACACGATATCTCATATCCATGACCTAATATATGGTCATCTGACTACTTACATCATAATCTTTATGCATTATTGTTGTCCTATTTGACAATAAAACTCGATTACATATACTTTTAGAATGACATTCTTATATTTAATGGTGTCTCACAGTTAAGTCATTGTTAGCGTTCTATTAAACAAATCCAATATTCTAAAGACTTTATTACTTAGAAAATGTTCTGGCCTGGACCCCGGCCTAGGCCACGCGGCCTAGCCCAATGATGCACGATAAAGGTCCAATTTGGTTTAAGCAGGTTGGTCGAGCGCGTGACTCCTCGACGGGCAGGGCATGCTTTCGTCGAGCAGAACAACGTGCCTTAAGACGTTCTCTGCGCGCTCCCCTCTGCGGGGACGCGCTGCCAACCACTGTCCCTCGTCGGGCAGAACAGCCCTCCGCGGGCAGAATCCCCATGCCACCGAGCAGGACAAGGTGTCTCCCCCACGCCCTCGTGTGCTCCCCTCCGCGGGGGGAATAACACACCTTCGGAGAACCTCACGAGCTCCCCTCCGTGGGGAGATCAACGTGTCATTCGCACGTTCTCCACGTGCTCCCCTCCGCGGGGACACGTCATCCACCAACTGCCCACCTCCGAAAGAGCAGGTCAACCCACTTTCCGGAGTTCACTGAGCAGTTGAACTAGGGCGAAGACCACGTCCTGGTGTTCACTACGCTACGCAAGCCCTAGCAGTCGCCTGGGTTGGGCCTGGCGATCCAGCCCAACACAAGTGACCGTTGGCCCAGCGTTGGGGTCTCTCTATAAATACCCTTTTTCACAAGAGGGTCAGGTAATTCACATCTTGCCCTTTCTATACTTTGCTCTCACTCCGTCCAAATCACTTACTTTAGCATCGGAGTGTCTTGCAGGTACACCCCCTCCCCTCCACTTTGTCCTCAGCACCGTAGAACAGGCAGAAGCCCAGCAGCGTGTGGCTGTCCCGCGACTTCCTTCTGATCAGGTCAGATCAGAAAACAAACATGATAACATAGTCTTTTATTATAAATTGTAAACATGATATAAGTTTTAAGTTTAATCATTAAATCAGTAGTCTCTAGGAATTACACAAATAATAAAAGTGTTAAGAGTCTTACATTGAACAATATCTAACATGAACATGTGTGTATAAATGAGAGTAATCATCAACTTACAATCCGGTTTTATAGGAATGAGTTAGGCCCAACAACAATTTTTAAATTAATATTAGAACTTGATTTAAGATATGTCGAGCCACCTGTTATTAGGTTTTTGCTATAAGGGTACTCACCATTTAATTTTAACACTCCAAATGTTAAATCTTGGGCACAAGGGAGTGTGTTAAAAGTCTTGTATCAAATAACATACAACACGTGCATTTGTTTATAAGTGAGAGTGATCCTCACTTTATAAATTAGTTTTGTAGGAATGAGTTCGGTCAACTATAATTCTTCACAAAGAGCCTACTAAACATGTTATATTAAAATACACATTATTCTAACTTTAAAACTCGTCACTTATGATCGTACGTGACATAGTTGTCAGAGTGATAGCATGTCTTTCCGCCACTTTTGAATCGGACCATAGTCTGCTTCATTCATGTGAACCGAAAACATGCATACTAAAATAATTTTAAATTATTTAATAATAATTTGTCATTATAATTAATTTTCATTTTAATTCAAAATCCAATATTGTTACAAAACTTGAAAATATTTAAACATGTAAAGTGATATAATATTATTCTTCTCTTATATAAACATCTTATTTCCTAGTTTACTGATATGCATATGAGCATATGTATGTAGTTTTGTAAAGCATATATCTCTCTAATTAAATCATTTTATGAAAATCTTTTTCAAAATAATTTTTAAATTTCTATAAGTATTTTTTTTTTTGTTATAAATTTGATTGAAAAATATTTTGAAAAATATTTTAAATCGTCTAATGTTTTCATGACTAGGTATAACCACTCTCAACTGCGATAGCTCTTGAAACCGTTTGAATAAGGGTTAAAATAATTTGAAGGTCCAGAATTCATGTCTAGACAATAGTACATATTAAGCTGTAATAATTTGTCATTAAAAAGAACCTTCAACCTGTTTATAACTTATAGTTAAAACCGAGTAAATGAAGTAATTAAATTTTAGTTTGAGGAAAATCCAATCCATTATATGCAAAAGAGAAAATTCTACATTTCCAATTTTAAACATATACTGATTTAAAGTAAAACGTAAAGTATTTTTATGAATATTCCGGGCATGATAAGAAAAGTAAAGTATTATAAACCCACCCATGAGACGTGAAGAATATATATAAATAAAAATGTGTCATAAATGCCAAAATGTATACACCTGTCATGATATTAGTATTTTTGAAGTTGAAAACATGGGTAGCACATGGGTTTAATTTGATTCTATTGGTCCAATAATGCTGTTGTCGATGCTGCAAAAGCGAAACATGCACTTTCTAGGGACAATAATTGTGCTCTTTCTTTTTTGCTAATAATAGGTAGACAAACTTGATATCCTCTCATGTGTCTTGTGTTTCGATCATTTGTTTGTTTAATGCAACCTGTGTGTCATTGAGGTATAAATCAATTTCTGCACCCAACAGGTATCCCACTTACAACAGTTGTTTCTAGGCATTTCATGCTTTCTGTCCCAACTCCAAATAAATCATAATTCTACTATTTCTTCACTTTAGTTTAGTTTTTTTATTATTCGTTTTGGGGCCTAGTAACCTTTTCTCATTAATTTAATCTATGACATGAGTTGCTATTTGTGCTTTTTTAACCAAACTCTTTTTATCGGATAGTACAATGCAATCATGTTGAGATTTCTTTTATTAGCAAAGATTTTACTAATAAAAAAAGTATTAGGGATATTTTTGCCTGGATAAAAAATCGGAGAATAAAAATCATTAGAAAGACAGGAGAAATTAAGGACCAACTGTAACTTAAGATAAACAAAACAAATGATCTTTACAAAATTTGTAAAAAATGCATTTGTGATGAGTAGTTTCTCCTATAAAAGACCTTCCAAGCCATCACTTTAATGTTTCAAACTATGTATGTGACAATGCAAGTTTCGTTATTAAACAAAATTTCATTTCTCAAAATCCAAATGCATCAACAAACGGATAATCAAATGGTACCTTCCTTACCAACCTTCACTTTTTTTATTTTAAAGAATGTCACTCAATTTAAAAAACTGTCACAAATATTTATAACGGTAATTGTCTCTATCCCTGTCTAACTCCTCACTTCACGCCAAACCAGTTCAGAAATTACACAATAGAAAAGTAAATGGTCTAAGGAGTCCTTTTCAATGGAGCAGAACAAACAATAGATATGATTAGGAGAGACGATAATTCAATTAAAAAGTTAATCCTTCGATGGTATTCTATTCAATAAACACCTCCAACCGAACACTTAGATTCTAAACAAAACCAAAGTTTTCCACAAGACCACAAAAGCTTTAAGATGACCTGCGTCAAAATTAGGAGAAGGAAAATCTGAACACAACAAATCATAACCAAAACTTGTAGTGTAACCCTTCACTAAATCGAATTTTCACCAAATTCTATCATCGGCTTAGCTTCATGGAAAGGAAGAGGTCAACAACTCATTCAAATTTTGTCATCGGCTTTGCAATCATGTTGAGATGTTATTAATTTTTTCAATAAAAAAAAATATCGAATCTAATTTTAAATAAAAATAAGCTTATTAATGGCGTCATATAAAATATGATTTTAATTAAAAACAAATCTATTAATAACATTATATAACATATAGTTTTAATTATTTTTTCATGTTGGGAAGATTTTTCAGTTAATTGTATATTAAGGTAATTATTTTTGTAGCCACTTTAATTTAATTGTATACTAATTTAAATTTGAATGGCGATGAGTCATATTCAGATCTATTCTACAATCATTTTTAATAATTGGAGGGTGTGTTAAAAATGGGAAACACGTACCACACAGAATTAGAATACGTGAATGCTATAAAAAAATTTCACATGGAAAATTCTGTTAATTATATAGTAGGTCACACTGATGCAGGGCGGTACGTGATACTTTGTCATAACAAGTTTTGTATGTTTCGGTTAACAACATCTTACCGGAAAAGAAATGATACTTGGGAGATAAGTTCCATGGATCAACCTCACACTTATACTACCACCAATCTTTTACAGGATCATGGTAAATTAAGCTCTCAATTAATATGCCAAGATATTTTGCATCTTCTAGGCAAAGACGGTGTGTACAATAATCTCACATATCATTACACGGTTCAACTACACTTCATCGTAAAGAAAATCATGGATTGCAAGGACAAAGGGTGTTGAACATGTATATGAAAATTGAGAAAAATCTTACAATGAACTTCCACAATTTTTTACTGCACTGTAGAAATATGTTCCTGGAACGGTTGTATGTATGGAGACACTGCCAGCATATATGCAGGGTAGAACTTGTGTTAATGGAAGTATAATTTTCCATCGACTCTTCTAAGCGTTTAAACCATGCATCAATGTTTTTTCATTCTACAAACCTATTATTCAAATTGATGGAACATGGTTGTTTGAGAAATATAAGGGGGACATTATTAGTGGAAGTTGCACAAGAATAAAACAAAAATATCTTTCCAATTTCCTTTGTTTTAGTTGAAGGTGAGACAAGTGGAGGTTGGAGTTTCTTTTTCAAGAATATCATAAGACACGTTGCTCCACACCCCAACATATGTTTGATTTCAGACAAACTTGCATCTATTGAGAACGCGTACAATATTCCTTCTAATGGTTTGCAAAATCCTCCTTCTATGCACGTCTACTGCATAAGACATATTGCACAAAAATTAATTCAAGAAATCAAAGACAAAACTCTTCAGAAAAAAGTTGTGAACGTCAATTATGCTTTAAAACAACCATCCTTCATGTACTACTTCGAGGAATTAAGACTATCAAATGCGGAGGCACTAAGGTGGATGAATAACATTCTAGTGGAGATTTCACTATGCCAAATAATGAAGGTAAAGAGAAACATAAGAAAGATGGGGTTTGAATTGAGTTTCTAAATATCAAAGCTTTTTCTCAAACCAATTCAACAAACAAGAACAAGAATAATAAAAATAACAAGTTATTTTTGTCCTGATTCGCTGTTAACAAAGCTACCTTCATTCCACCCGCCAAGATGATTTCTCCTTCTCAAAAAGACTTAATCCACTATAATCAAACAGATTACAGGCACCACAAAGACCATTGTCCTTGTCTTCTCAAATATACAGATTAAACCCCAGTCGCTCAAGGTAATCACTCAAACAAATTTGAGGTTTACAAATTGTGTTTTACAAGATTGCTTTTGCAAAGCAAATAAACATAAAGTTTAATTACAATGACTCATGAGATATAAAGTAGCTTAAAAGTGTTGAATAGCATGTGAATATTGAGCAAAGTAACCGCTTGATTCATTCTTCAAGTTTTCCTTTTATAGCCAAAGAAAGATCCGTTGGAGGGTAGAATGTGAACCTTCATGTGTGAGCTGGAACCTTGGATAACCGTCTTCAATGATGGGATACTAAGATTGTACATCATAAATTTCCTTACTCCACAAAATTTGCGTAGTGGGAGGAATGTTATGATATTATACGATGTACTATTTATCTCACATAACAGTTTGATCTTATCTTCTTTTATTTATCAAAGGCTTATGAATGTTAGGTTTTTGAAGCATGCATAGAAGAGTCAAGGGCCTATTGAGATTCGTCAGAGTTGCAGTCTTCAGAGTCTTGAAACTGTTCCTCAGAACCTGGTCTTCAGAATCTTCAACACTCTGTTCTTCAAAATCTTCAGCATGAGCTTAGAGTTCCAAAAGGGAGTCAGTCTTTCAGAGTCTCTTCATTCAGAGTCAGAGTCAAAAGCTTGAGCATGAAATTTCTTCAAAACCGTTGTCTACGATCTTTCTCTAACTTGACCGCTTCTTGTGAAAATTTATATCTCTTTAGAGTCGGAGTGTGTTGATTCTAGAATCTGATGACATCACACGTCATGGCTTCAAAGTCAGAACCTGTTTATCACAAACTACACATTAGGCAAAATCACTAGTTCACAAAATTGTTCCATATCAATCCACATATTATTATCATCAAAACTTTAAAGCCAGATGCATAACCAAAACTTGCTCTCACAATCTCCTCCTTTTTGATGATGACAAAACCATGTATTTTGATGAATAGTTTTACACGATTTAAATCACATAAATAGTTTTCGAGTGAGGTTTTTAAGCGCCCTCTGAATTTTATATTAATCATTAATTTTCAGAGTAGAATATCAGAGTTAGGGTTGGAAGCTCCCCTTGAACTCATCACTTAAAATAATCTTAACACATAAATTTTGTAAGACATAACATAAGAAATAAATTCCCTTATGCCAAAAGCCAGGTTGTTACAACTTTCTCTTCAAACATAAGTCTACTCACTATCTTCCATTACAGAAGCAGCCTGCTAATAGTGATTACGAAATTGTCTCAGATTACAGCAGCTTGAAACCGAAAGTATTCTTTTAGAATTTATGTTTGAGTATCAGAACATGCACATTCAAAGATGGCTTCAATGAATTTTCGATAATAATAATCTTCCAACCCAAGAAAACTTCTAATCTCAAAAATAGATTTTGGAGCTTCCCATTGCGAAACAACTTCAACCTTCGATATATCAACCGCAATAACTCTACTCGAGATCACATGACCAAGGAACCTCACTTCTTTCAACCAAAACTCACACTTTAATAATTTTACATACAATTGCTTCTCTTTCAATGCTGATAACACAATTTTCAAATGCTCAACATGATCCTCTTTACTCTTCGAATATATCAAAATATCGTCAATGAACACAACTACAAACTTGTACAAATAAGGATGAAACATCTTGTTCATATATTCCATAAATACACATGATACATTAGTCACAACAAATGGCATCATGAAATACTCATAATGTCCATACCTTGTTTTAAAAGCAGTCTCCTAAATATCTTCGGCCTTCACACAAGTCTGATGATACCCAGATCTCAAATCTATCTTACTGAACATAGTTGCAACAACCAACTGATCCATCAAATCATCACTCCTTGGAAGTGGATACTTATTCTTGATAGTCACCTTGTTCAATTGTCTATAATCTACACAAAGCCACACAAAACCTTCTTTCTTCTTACTAACAAAATTGGTGCATCCCACGGTGACCCACTCGGACAAATGGATCTCTTCTTAAGCGGATCTTCAAGTTGACTCTTCAACTTTCTCGATCCCGATGTGGACATATGATATGGAGCCACCGATACCTGACTAGTTCCAAGAACTAAGTCGATCATAACCTCTACTTCATGTTCCGGCGGTAAATCACTTATCTCATCAAGAAAAACTTCTGAATAATCACAAATAATTGGCACACCACCAACTTCCCCACTATATTAACACTCAAAGTTTCCATCAAAATAAACATCTCAGCACCATCCTGCACCGACTCACCAAAACAATCTGTAAGCACTTAGCTTAACTCAAAACAATTCACTGCACACGCCATTTAAGCTTGCAAGACACGCTTATCCCATCCAACATGACTCTGTCTACTATCAACAAGAGATTAAGGGTGATCAGTTCCTCAATTTGTCAACAGACAGCCAAAAATCATGGTGGGACATAAACCATCTTTACCAAACTGTAAGAGCGTTCATCGACATACTGAGCCATCACTCCACACTTGAAGCATCCTACAGAAGCACAAGCTTCTCCCCCACTTGTTTCATTCCCACTTCTGCAAACAAAGGTTAGAAAACAAACGTGTACCGACAGTGTTTTTACACACATATTGCATACTAGGGAACAAATAACATTAAACAACTTGGTCGGACGGACCGACCGACCTGCTCTGATACCACTAATGTAACACCTTTTTCTACCCTACAATTTTCATGGCAAAATATTCACATTTATCAGAGTAAAATATTAAACTCAAATTAAATCATCTCAAAGGGCGTATATTTCCCAATAAATCAAATATAGGTCAAAGCTCCGTAAACAACGGGTTTTTCCAAAAGTTATCAAAAATTGCTCAAAAGGTAGCGGAACTCAAAAATGCATAATCCAAAAGTTTTCCTTTTGCCGCAAGGCAAGAAACATAACAAAAACTCAATAAAATAAGGTTTGACTCAAAGACCCCAACTTGATGTTACACTATTAGAACAAGACCTTCTAAGTTAACCAAAATGGCCAACAACTCGAAACTCCAAAAAGTCCTCGATGGAATCCACGGCTAAACCTGGTCATCTGCACGTTACCCACGTGGAGGCAACATTCAAACAGACAGTGTGAGTAAAGCAATTCATAATAATCAATATAGGAATCAATATATAAAACAACGTTATTTTCATATTATGCATCATCGCATTCATCAATGGGCATCAAAGGCCATAATATCATAAATTACTCAAGATTGCCTCATAGGGTCATCAAGGAACATCAAAGGGCATAATATCATTATTACACAAATTATCTCATAAATGCAAATGCAACAAGACTCATGGATGTGGTACCAATCATCACAACTCGATGGACACTGAGCCATCAACCCTCCATAGATCCTCATCAATAGGATCAATTCTATACAAGAACCGAAGCACATTAAAATACCTCACATCCGCACAATGGGACTGAAGCCAAAGAAATCAAGGTCCTGAACCAAAATCCGAATGCACATGAATGCATGATGCACACGTCAAAAATCATCCTCATAATAACATCACAGGTGCATTATCATTCATCAAAATCATTATCATCAAAATCATCATCATACATTATGTCATCATAGAATCATGAAAACTCATGGAACCATCATCATAACTCATCATCACATCATAGGAATCATCATATAATCATGTACTAATCACATAGAAATCACAGTCATACTCATATTAATTCGTCAAAGAAATCACAACATCAAAATGTCAAGGCATCACTGTACAAAATCAGAATTCGCAAAACTCGGCTATATTCGCTAGCAAGTTCGTCGTGCGAGTTTCGGGCGAGTTTATTTGTTGTGCAAAGGATTCTTCGCTGTGCGAGTATGGGATGAGTTTCGTTCGCTGTGCGAAGGATTCTTCTTTGTGCGAACACGCGATTACAGCAAAACGCTGTTATACACCAGAACCTAAAATCAACCCAAAAGTCTAGCGATTCACTTCCCCAATAACTCATAAACATCCATAAATCATCCCTAAGGTCTTACGGCGAAGAAGGCACAAAATCTACGACTTATTAGGCTGATCCCGTATCATATCCGCACTCTAATCCCCATAATTTCCTTACAACTACCCCCACAGTCATTAGAGTTTCTCATTATCTAATTTCCCTAAGGGTTAAACAGATGTCAAACCAGATCTTTGGCCACGAAGGCCTAATTTACTTTAACCCAAATCAGCCTCGAATCTATCAGGCAATCAGTTCAAATCCATATACGGTTAAAACCTCAATAATATATTTTGGCCACGAATGCCTAATTCCCTTTATCTCATAATCAACCTCAAACCCTTTAAACCCTTAAATCTGCTTTAAACACATTGAAATCACACATTGAAAATAATGAAAGAAATACTCCTCATACCTTAATTGCCGACTTTAAGCCTTCCTCTTTAATTCTTGAAAACCTTGCGAAGCTTTTGCCTCAATCCTGTTTCTCAGAGCTCTGACCTCTATTTCTTCCCTTTTCACGGTCTAACAGGAATGAATCCTAATTCACTCAAAACTCCTTTTTGTTAAACCTAACTTTGCGCCTTAAAATTGGGCTTTCTAACTTCACCATCACTAACTCCTCCTCAAATGTCTATTTTTCCCTTAATTCACTTATATTTATTTAAATTAATAATAATGCCAATATATTCATATTATATACTATCATTTAAATAAATAACTCAAAACTCCATAATTCTCAATATTTCATACCAACCACAGAAAATCACCAAAAATATAAATATTCATATTTAAATAAATTAAATAAATATTCGAATAAATTTGGGGTGTTACATTTATGTTTATGTTTACTAACCCTTAATTAAAATCCAAAAAATATGTTTGTTTTCTTTTTCTTTACTAACTCTTTTTCAGGAAGAGGTTTGAGTCAAGAATACCAATTAACAGTCCATCGGCTCGAATGAAATTCAACTGAAGAAGTCAAATTTGGTCTGCAAACAATTCAAACTAATTTGATCAAGAGTTTTCTAAGATTTGATTCACTATTATTTAAGAGACTCCAAGATTCATGTGTTTATTTTCATGTCTTCTTTGACAAGTCATAAAAATCGAGCTAGAGCCGAAACATCACATCAAAAGGTTATTTTCACACTTTTTATTGTGTTAATCGATTAACCAGTGCGTTTTTTGTGAAAATGAGTCAAATTCAAATTCTGCAGCATTTTGGCACCAAATTTTCACTTGTTTCATCATGAGAATATTCTAGATCACCTCATTTTAATTTCCCTACCTCATCACAATTAATTTTCACCATACGCCTTCACTAATCACCATTTGATCTTGATTTTTCCTCCAAATTCAAATTCCAAGCCTAATTTTGTTCCAAACCAAATCGCAAACCACCAAAATTTCCAAGCCTAATTTCTATAAATATAGGCCTCATTTCATTTATTCTTCAAGCTTTGATAGTCAAAATTACCCTGCTAAAATTTCTCTCAATTCCCTTCAACTACCAAACTCACCAAAGCTCTTTCTTCTTTTGAAAGTTAGTAACTTCTTCATTAGAACTTACTAATCTTTGAGCTAAAACCTTCATCCAATTACTTTTTCATCATCAATTTCAATAGATCAAGGCTTTGGAGTATTGTTCTTGAAGTTAATTTGAAGCAATTTCAGATTTGAAGTGGTAAACCCTCATTCCACCATTGTTGTTCTTGATCCATCTTCCACAATGTGATTTATTGTTGATTCTTGTTACTTGATCTTTGGATCTTGCAAATTGTGTTTTATTGGTGGTATTTACTGTTGTTTTACTTAAATTTTCGTGATAATTCTCATTCATGATCATGAGGTGTTTGAAGAAATGGTTGGATCATGAATGCTGAATTTTTTTCAAAATTTTTTGTTGTCTTAGCAGTGTTAATCGATTAACACATTCGCACATGCAAATGGTTAATCGATTAACCAGTGTCCAGAATGTGTTCTTTGCTTTTTTGGGACTGTTTTGGTTCTTTCCTCTTCTTCTTCCATTTTCTTTTGAATTTTTCCTTGGTTTGCACTTTTAAAGGTCCTATTCCTCTTTAAATTCAATGGACTTAGGGTGTAGATGAAGTTGTATAAACATTCACTAATTCAAATCTATCTTTAAAGTGAACTGTTCAATTTATTTTAGGTGCTTTGAGTTAATGATATGTTTAGTGCTTTAATCCACCAAGATGAGTGGTTGAACTTAAAGATGGAAGGATTTTAGAATTGTGATTCAATTTGGTTTTCCCCTCTCCTCTTCATCTTTTTATTTTGATCGATGAAAATATTCGATATCATTGAAACTTGTTTCAAATTCTTGATGAAAATGAGATTGTTACCTATTTTCTTTTTGTGCGGTATTGCTTTCGGAGAGTGACCTACATATCACTTCTCTAGCATGCATTAGCACTAACATTTTTATTGACCGACATCAAATAGTCGTGGCTTGTACGTAAGCCCGATTACGATTGCTTAGCATAACGCTAAATTGTCCCGTATCAGGAAATGATCATTTGTGGCTCAAACTTATGTTTGAAAGTCCAAGTATGGTTAATTATTTGTCTTAGGTCCATTACTTATGAAACTTGTTGTTAGGAGGTTTTGATTTTATCAATCCTCCAATGAGTCTTCATTAACTTTAGCCTAAGTTCATTATTTGATCATCGTTGATCATTTGTTCTAACAACTAATCACTAACTCATTAACAATATTATTATACTAATTTTGTTTATGTTTCTTTCTCGCTCCCTATCTTTTTTATTTTTTATTATTTATGTTATCATATCATATCATATTATTGTTTATACTTCCGCCATTTTTCTTTTGTCCACTTGGACCATTTGTTTATATTTACGCACTTTTTCTTTTGTCCATTTGCACCAAAAACATTAATAAAGGCTTAAACTCCTAAAAAACGTAATCTCATAATGGTGGACTGTGGTTACTATCCTTTGCATTAGACATGAAGTTTTAGACCTAGAATTAGGATCTTAACGTATGCTTGGAAGTTTGTGATGTTAAACTTTGGATGTTTGGGTACTTGAAGTTCTCTTTTGAAGACCTATCTTGATCAAGGCCTAATCTAAAGGAATGGATGCTTATGTTATGAAGCTTACTTGTGTGGTTAGATTGTTCTTATCCTTAGCTTTTATCTTTATGCAGTAGGATAGTCCCTTCTTCTCCACCCCTTCTTTAATTTTTAAAATCTTCTCCCTTTTTCAAAACCTTCTTATTTTCAAAACTTAAACCTCTTTCATAAAATACCATGACTTTTGTCCAGTGATTTTCAAACTTTGTTTTCTTTAATCAATGTTAATCATATTCTGACCAATTTCAAAAATACATAAAAATACAAAAACTCACTCAAACTTTTTGTGCCTTTGTGCACTTTTCATTTAAAACTTTTCATAAAGTTTAGACATGAGTCATTTTCATAGTTGAGATGTAATTCTCCTATTCTCCATAGTATTTAAGATGTTAACATTTTTCACTTAGATGTTGAGTGATAGACTTGTTGATTTTAATCCAAGCAAAATCCTCCATCTTTAGGTGATACAAATGTTGTTTTATACTTATGGGCGACTAGTCTTAGTTTTTTCCTTAAAATGACGACTTGTCTTTACATTTAAAATCAATCATAACAAACCTTTTTTTGTTACGTTTTGATCCTATATTGCTTTTTGTAGGTACGCATGCATGAGGCGATAAGTCTCTTAAAACACAAAAATCTTAAAAAAAAATATTTCTCTTCTCATCTTCCCAATCTCCTTTCAAACCAAAAGCTTAGATTTTTCAAAGGGTTTCTATGGACCACTATAGACGTTTTTGGGTGCTAACACCTTCCCTTTGCGTAACCAACCCCCTTACCCATTCTCTATTTATTCGCTCTTTTTCCTTTCCTTTTGGATAAAAATAAAAATGTGGTGGCAACTCTTTCTTTATGAGTTAAGTTAATCAATAGCTTACACTCACAAATCTTCCTGCTACAAAAGCACCTCTAAGTTCCTTGAAATCTTGAGAAAAAGGCTCATGAATGCATGAGTGCATGTATGTAGCAACCACAAACAAGATCACACAAAACACACGGGTTCAAAGGTTCGGCGCGAGCATGGAGTCAAGGGTGAGAACAAACCCAAAATGGTATTGTCGCGGCCAGCAAAAATGATAGAGTCGCCATCACGCTTTATTTTTTCTAAGGACAGGAAAATAATGAGAAAACCTAATCTCTAAGTGTGAGACACTAAGGTTCGGAAGTCGGTTAGGCGAGAGGAAGGTGTTAGGCACCCCTCACCTCTATTGTACTCAATGGGATCCTCCTTAAGTTTTAGGATATGTTTACTTGTTACTTGAGTGTTTGACTATTTATTCTATTTACAAAAATCCTTATTATTAGGCAGAAGAAATGATTTAAGTATAAGAGGGGAACTCTAAGGTTTTTTATTATTATTGTACTCGTTAGGATTTACAACCCTATGCTTATGTACCCTCAATTTTGAAGGATCAGAGTTTCCGTAGTTCATCTCCCATATCCCCTACTTGGTTGGTGTTTTTTATCCCTTACCCCTTTATGTTTAAGTTGTAATTATTCCGACATTTTGGAATCCCTTATCTCTTATATCCTAGTCCTTTATTTATACTCTCAGATTTTTAAAGTTTTATCCCAAAATTTATATCCCATTATTTTATCTTATATCCGTAGTCCTATATTTATACTCTTGAATCTTAAGAGTTTTATCCCATATCCTTAGTCCTATATTTATACTCTTGGATCTAAAGAGTTTTATCCCTTATCCCTAGTTATATGTTTATACTCTCGGATTCTAAGAATTTTATCCCAAAATTGTATCTCATATCTATCCCATAATTTATCTCATTTTTAATCCAAAACATTGTATCCCTTATCCCCTATTTTATTTAAAAAAATATCACTTTAATTTATTTAAAAAAATAAATTAATTGTAAAAATTTCATGTTTTATCAATACTAATTTTTGTACTCTCTGAACTATAAGAGTTTTATTCCAAAATTGTATCTCATTTCTATGTCATAATTTATCTCATTTTATTCTTAATATTTCATCGCTAATATTTTATCCCTAAATATTTTATCTCCAATATACTTGCAAAAGCGTAGTATTCAATTTATTTTAGAATATAAATTAAATGATTAGTTAAACTCTTAACCCTTATATTCCTTATTTTATCTCCAATTTTTATCTCAAAATTATCCCATTTTTATCACAAAATTTATCCCAAAATTATCCTAAAATTTATCCCAATTATCTCTTAGATTATTCCAAATTATCCATTTGATTAATATCCCATAATTATCACTATATTTGTTATTTATTATATTATTTATATTATCCCAAATTAATCCGTAATTTCAACACTTTTAACTGTTCTAAAATTAATCCCAATCATTAATTTTAATTCCAAATTATATTTTGACGTTGACTATAATTATTCACATGATTATCTCATTATCTTTACATTATTAATCCATTTATTATATTAATTAAACCCCAAAAATATTATTAAATTAAATCATATTCCTAATTAATAATTATTATAAAAATGTTGTTTAATCCTAATTATATTCTATTAAGTATCTAATACTAAATAATAATTCTAATTAATAATTAAAATAGAAAACACTCACTCACTTATTTGTTTTTTTTTTTACTATTTTTTGAATATTTAGTTATTTTGATTTTTTTTAGAAACTACAGTATTCTAATTCAAAGCCTAATTAAAATAATCCCATATTAACCTAATTAATCCTAAATTATTTTGAAATTAAATGCTAAAACTAAAGAAATTTAAATAAAGTTAAACTAACTAAAGTAACCTAATGAAAATAGAAAGGAACGTCCTTTTATGTTTTTGTATATTTTAATTAAATCATTAATTAAATTAAACCTAATAAAATTGGAAAAACTTATTTTTGGTTTTTTATACTCTTATAATTAGAAAACTTAATTAACAGACCCTAATCAAAATTAACCTAATATCAATTTACTTGAAATTAAACCCTATCAAAAAGAGACTAAACTAAAACCCATGAGTCAAATGAAGGGGTTTAAGATGTTATAGTAATGACTAGTGGGCTTATACTAACTAGTAAACTAGCCCAAAGATAACATCCTTTGACCTAAATCACCCATTAATATTAATAACTAGTAAAGAAAATAAAAATTAAATTCATTAATTTCAGCTTCAGCCCTACCGGTGAATGTAAGCATATTCAACTTTTCCAGTTTGAAAATAACATGACAGCCACACACATGAACCTTTTAGATAAAGTAGGAAAAAAGCCACAGAGTGAAAATACATAAATCAATTGAGTTCATCTTTTTCTTCAGCTCCCGTTCACTCTCCATTTTGTAATTGATTTTCAAACAGCAACAAAGAGAGTTTTAAAAGAGTCACCTGAAATTGAAGGTTAGAAATGAAACATTCGCGTGAGGAAGGGTGTCGCCGTCGGAATGTGCAGCGGCTTCCGACGAACGAAAGACAACGGGGTGATTGGCTGTGCACGACGTGATGAGGTTAGTTGATTTCCGCCGTGGTTGACGGCGGTAGTATCCGGAAGTAGCAGTGGCTGATGGGGAGGGCGCGCGGTCGACTGTGCATCAATTTCACGAGCTTCGTCGGAGTACGTTTTATTTTTGTCAATTTCAGTTTTGAAACGTTTGAGTTGTTGTACTGAACTGTAAAATTTAGTATTGAACTCGGAAGAAAGTATGGTGCTTTCTTTTCCAATCTGAACTTCTAATTTCTTTTGATGCATTACATTAAGCTTCAAACTCATTCTTTTGATACGATATTATAACAAAATAACATACTCCATCACTAGGGTGTGCAAAATAACTAATAACCATAAATCAAATTCCTATCTAAATTAATCCAAATTTTAAAATACAAATCAAATTTATATTTTAAATTTGGTGGCCCATTTATCAAATTAAAAAAAATCCGGTAACCATTTTTTTCAAACCGGTTTGAGATTTGGTAACCATTTTTCAATTTTGGAAAAATCAAGATCAACACAAATTTCAAAAACCTTAATCCTTACAATCTAAATTTTATTCATCTCTTTCTTGTTCATCATTCTTTAAATTTCAAACTTTAATCTCATTTGTATCTTAATTCTCTAAAACACAATCATGGATTTATCGAAATAATTCTGTGACGGAGGAAGTTGCGGACAAACGTTAAGTAACGGCGGAGGACGGTTAGTGATATAACGTAACAGCGGACGGACGTTAAGTAACGGCGGAGGACAGCGTAGGTGAGCCCGTTAGTTTTTGAACATTTTCTATACTGTTATAATTTTAAACTCTCAGTTGTTATGCTTGCATACCAGATGTTCGATCTATTTTCATTATATTAGTTGTTAGAATTTAGATTAAACATGTTATTAGAGAGTGATTTTTAGAAATGCTGATGCAGATATGGTTTTGTTTTCTTGCTTTTGTTTACCACAATCATGGTCATATCATGTTTTGGAAGCTAGTTGTAAATTTGAAGTTGCTAATGTGGTTAGTGTGGGTTTGTTTCCGGCTAGAGATTCTCATGTTCATTGGCCATTGGTTTCAATATATTACATGATATTTATCAACTGTGATTGTTTGGTTTTAAGTATGCATTAGATTCATTCTGTCAAGGTTATGATTATTATGGTTAATTGGTTTTAAAATTCGTTTTTTTTTATAAAATTGGTTTTAAAATTGATTTCTTTAAAGAAAATAAAAAAATTGGTTTTGAGAGAAACCGGTTTAAAATTGATTTTTAAAAAAACTGTTTTTTTCTTTAAAAACCGGTTTGAAACCAAACCGATCCACTTGTAAACCGGTTTTAAAAAAATAAACCGGTTTTATATAAATGGTTTTAAGATTCAAACCAAACCATATATGTGGTTTGGTTTGATTTGATTTATAATCCATGCACACCCCTATCCATCACTCTGAGATGGAATATTTTTTTCCGATAAAAATCAATAAATCTATACTTTAATATTTAAATACAAAATATTAACATCTTAAATACAATGGAAAATAAGAGAATTATATCTTAACTATAGAAATTATTCATGTTTAAATTTTTTTAAAAAAATTAAATAAAAAAGTGCACGAAAGCACAAAAAGTTTGAATGAAATTAAATATTTTTTTATGTCTTTTAGAAATTAGTCAAAATATAGTTAACATTTATTAAAGAAAAGATTTTTAAAATGCACTTGAATAAAAGTCAAAGTTTTTTATTAAATATATTTGATTTTGAAAACAAGAAGCTTTTGAAAAGAGAAAATTTTGAAAATTGAAAAAGGGGAGGAGATAAAGTGACTACCCTAGAACATAAAATAAGAGCTAGAGAATGGATGATCTAACCACACAAGTAGCAAACACTTGATAAGAAGTCAACATAAGCAATCCTCTTCCTTTTGGATTTAAACCACAAGCATAATAATAAGATGAAATAAAACATCAGAGAAAATCCCAAGTTAAGCCATAGCAAAGTCAAAGTAAGGTCTTTCCAAGGTTTAAAAGTCAATTAGGAGAGTAATCTATCAAATGATTTTCATAATGTCAAAGTATCAACACCTGCACACAGAAAATTTCCCAACAAACAGACAAAAACAACACAAAAATCCAAGGCCTCAAATCTCCAAGAACATAGGGTAAAGGTCCTGGATCTAAGTTTGAAGTCCAAAGTCCAAGCATAAGGTCATAACATTCTGGATTTAAGAGAACCAAGTTTTTTAAGTGTTTTGTTATTTATTAGTGTCTTAAGAGAGGTATGGTCCAAGTAGACAAAATAAAAATAACAAAAGCATAAACAAAAGGTCCAAGTGGACAAAGAGAAAATAAGATGATAATAATATGAAATGTTAAAAGTAAAAGCATAAAAAATAAATGGCAAGAAAGTAAGGAGCAAAAATTAAATGGCATAAAGTAAAATTAGTGCATTATAGTTAGTGTGTTAGTGTTAGAGAATATTTTGTCGTTTTTCCGGAGAATACTCAACTAATCAACCATAAGCATGAAAACATGAATCTATACATCATTAAGAGAAGGACACCAACTCGGATAAAATCGACGAGTATGTCAACTAACTCCCTTAAATGACAAAGAGACAATCTATTTCACACCACACTATGGATAGTAGAAGATTGATAACTCACTGTCATACCCTAAATTTGTCCTACTTTCCTCAATGTTCTCTTTGTAAGATCATCTGACATTTGGCCATGATCTTCTGAGATTTAGGTCATAGGATCGCGTGCGTGTTTATTAACAAGCTTGTGTAGGTGCATTAAATTCAAGTGGAGATGATACTCACTTGTATGATCCAACATATCAGGGCATAATGAGTTGGTGATAGGCCTAGTATTTCGAATAGATTTTGGGCTATGATTTCCCAAGTGTTCTCAGGATGGCTTTAGGGCTAATACCTTGTGTCGGGGACTATGTACAAAATTGTTTCAAAGTATTGCCACTAGATGGTTCATTAGGCCGTTCTCTAGGTGGTTTTAAATCTGTGCAGGATCAATTCCTCTAGTAAATGTCATTTCTCAAGAATGTGATTCAAGATCATCCAATCTAAATTCATCTAATTGGAAATATTCAAGTACAAGCAAGATGTCGAAGTGAAGATGTCTTTTAATTCCCTTTCAAAAATGATGAAAAGTTTAATATAGAATTCAGACCAAGGGATCAAATTTATCAAGATATAAATTGATTCAAGATGACTTCAAGTTTCATTCATGGTTTACTCATACTCCAAATTTTCAAATTATAGACCATTCATTCAAGTTACAAGAGTAAAACGATTCTCATGAGATTTTAATTAAATTCTGATCTGTATCCAAAGTTCAAGTTTGAGTTATCATTTTGAGATTCAAACTTCGCCTTGAAAAATTATATCATTCAAGAAAACGAATTTCAAGTCCAATGCAATTCCAATCTTGAGAAAATCAATGGCAAGAGGTGATTCGTGATTTTGTTGAAGGCGAAAGGCATATGATCTTTTCAATTAGTAGAACTACTATTGTCATTGGCATGAATTGAGCAAGATAGGTTTATGCCTTGAGACTTGACATACTACATGGGTCACAAGATAATGTGCATTGATGGTTTTAAGTTGTAACACTTTACATAAAGCAAGATGCAAATGTTGAACCATGATAGAGAATGGCAATGGAGAGTGGTTATATGGATATGGTTTGAGTCTCCCTATCTAGAGAAAACAAATTGCTTCAAGTAAGATAGAACCAAGACCATCTATATGGACATTAGTTATTGCTATGATAAGCGCATAATTGGGTGAGGGAAAAGCCTCGTATACTATACATGTGTGTTTCAATGATGTCAAAACGCAACCGCATGGTAGAATTGACATTTGACATTCTCACCATAAGGCATAAGCATACCTTATATTTTATGTCTCATTTGCTTGCATATTGTGTCATCAAATTAGCGTCATACGAGTCAAACATCATTGATGTATTGTAAGTTGCACCTAGAAGAGTCAAAAACATAAAATTAGACATTTTTGCAAAATACAGGTCTTTGAGTCGACCATACCTCTGCTCCGGTCGACTCATAGAAGGTGTCTCTAAAGTTTATTTTCCACGGGTTGGTGCACGTCGACCTACCGGTCGACGCATACTGCTGTTATTTCCATTTGTCAAAAAATGCAGGCCTTGCATAGACGCATGATCCTATTTCGGTCGACGTATAGTGTTATTTTCTGCATAATTTGTTTTCACATGTTAAGCTTTGGTCGACCGTTGCTTTCTGCATAGGTCGACCGTTCGTTGTTTGTTGCATAATTTGTGGTCTGTCTACCTCTTTTGAAAAGTAGTTTTGTCAGTTATTCTTGATCTTATATAAATAGAAAGTTGTTCATTTTTCTTCACATACAATTGAATCAATTTCAAAACAAGAAAAGTGAAAGAGGTGTCATTAGTTCTCATCATCTTCATCTTCTACATTTTATACTACAACAAATCACACACAATAATCTTTGTTGTGTATTATGGATTGTTTGAAGTGATAACTTTCGAAGCCGTTGATTGGGAATTCGGTTCGGGTTGAGATTTTGGCAGGTTTTTCTTGAATAAAACCTTGAGGGTTTTGTCCTCCAAGATTCGCTGAATTTGGGGGTTTTTGGTACGAATCTTCTCAACATACATTCAGCTGAGCGAAGGTGATCGAGGAGCGGTGGGTTCCGTCGATCTAGTTGCGGTAATCGGTGAATTGTGAAGGAGAGGTTCAGGTTCGATTGGCAAGTGTTTGATATCAGCCGGGATGGGGTTTGAAAATGCAAGGTTGTTGAACCAAGGAGTTGTAATCGGAGGTTCATACACAAGCAATCGAAGGACTTGATTCGACTCGAATCAAGGGACAAGAAGAGAAAACATCTTCAACAACAAGGGAGTTTGTTTGTGCATTTGCTTGTCTATTCTTGTATAAACGATTCAACAACAGGTTACATTTATATTATACGAGCTCAATTCTATTGTTGGAATTGAGGGCAGATGTACCCCGAAGCGAGGACGGCGGGGGAACTGCCTCAACAAATCTTTGTGTCTTTTACTTTACACATTTTCATTTTGCTTAATATTTGCGTGATTTTCGTACAAACAATTTTATCAAATTAAGGGCTGTTTTGAGTAAGTGCTGAAGCAATTTTGACTCTAGTAAAATAGTTTATTGTACAAGGAAACTATAGCTATTTAATCAAAGCCAAACTCACTTGGAATGCTTCGCACGCCAAGTGTTTGATAAATTATCTGAACCAAAATTCTCTTGTGTTGTCCATTTATTTTGTTGGGAATCTAAGGCATTGGAACTAGTCATACAAAGTAGTGATATAAATCAATTGATAGTGTGACTAGCGTGGTGATTCTCTTTGCTCATTATCAATATCCATAGGCTAGACGCATATTCGGTTTTCTAGTAACGGTTCGTTATAGACGGTAGTTTTTCCATGGCCGCTTCCGCAAATCAAACAAATTTTTAAAACCAATTTTATTGGTAGCACCGACTGATTTTTAATAAGGGATCTATTCAACCCCCCCTTCTAGATCCACGCCATCGTCTAACAAGTGGTATCAGGAGTACCGGTTCACTCCGTGCTTCAAGTATAACTTTTTAGAAAATGGCTAACGAACCTAAAGGGGCATATAATAGAGTTCCCATTTTTAATTGAGAAAATTACAGTTACTGGAAATACTGTATGTGGGTGCACATTAATTCCATTGATAGAAAAGTGTGAAATGTTATTCTCAATGGTCCAATGAAAATAACTATGGCTGATGCAAATAATGTGATTGTGCCTAAGCCCAAAGCACAATGGACTGATGATGATGAGAAGAAATACAATTATGATTGGAAAGCCAAAAATATTTTGATCTCCTCATTAGGAGTTGATGAATATTATAGGGTTTCTTATTGTTTAACGATAAAAGATATGTGGGACTCATTGCAAGTTGCCCATGAGGGAACCAATGATGTCAAGCTAGCTAGAATCAATACGCTAACACAAGAGTTCAATCTCTTTTACATGGAGCAAAGGGAAACCATTGCAGACATGCAAAAGAGATTTACTTATCTTATCAATAGATTGCATTCACTAGGTAGGCCAGTGGCCAATGATGTTGCTACTAACAAAATTTTGAGATGTCTTAACAGAGAATGGCAACCGAAGGTAACCGCCATCAAAGAAGCTAATGACCTCACAATTTTGGATCTCACTGCGAGAGCACAAACAAGTGTTTTAAGCCTAGAGCAACATGAAAAGAAGGAAAAGAAGGATAAAACAAAGAATACAAAAAAGAAGTCTATTGCTCTCAAGACTTCTTCCTCAAAGTCTCAATCTAAGGAGCATAGTGATTACACGTCGAGTGACAACGAAGAGGAGGACAAGAGTGAAGACATGAGGCTGTTTGTAAAGTGTTACAACGGCTATGTTAAAAAGAATGGCGTCCAACACTTCGAGAAAAACCTTGTCAACTTCCGGAAATAATCTACGTACTCTAGAAGTGATGACACCAAGGGGAACAAAACAAAGGGGTCATGTTATACGTGCGGAAAGACCGCACACTACAAACCAGATTGTCCCTTGAACAAAATGGGCAAAGAAAAGGAATCAAATATATCACATAAGAAGCAATCAAAGCCAAGGAGAGCATATATAGCTTGGGAAAGTGATAGTGATTCCTCTGAGGATGAAAGCTCAAGTGATGAAGATGAATCCGTAAATCTTTGTCTTTCCGCTCACCAAAAGAATAAGAAGAAACATGTACGACATGCTAAATACGAAAACTCCTCTAAAATGTCTCATTTTGAACTACAAACTGTGTTTAATACTTTGCATTGTGAAGCAAAAATAGCCTTTAAAAGGCTTTCCTCAAATAATGAAAATTTTGCTCACTTAGAGCAAAAGATTCGAGAGTCCGAAAAGAAACTTGAGGCACTTAAAGCTTCTATAGTGGAAAGTACTAAAGCAGGTTGTGAGGATCTAAGAAGTAGAATAGTTAACTTTGGGTGTGACACTTGTTACATTTGGCAAAATGAAGTTAGAAACCTAAATGCCAAACTTAATAAGACTCTAGAGCCCAAAATTACTTTTGCCATCGATAAATCCAACTTTAGAAAGAGTATGGTTAATCCATATCAAAAGTACAAATATGTTATAAGAGATGATGATAATAAAAGTAATTCTAAAGTTAACTTTTCTTGTTTATATTGTTGCAAGAAAGGTCATTCCATTACTAAATATCGTTTTAGGAGATTTTTAGTTCCTAAAGGCATTTATCAATGGTTACCCAAATGCGACCATTTTGTCACTCACAACTTAGGACCCAATAAGCCATTGGGTACCTCCTCTTGTTAATTGTTTTTTCATAGGTACAACGTCTTGAGACCACCGAGAGAAGATGGGTTCTCGATAGTGGCTGCTCAAGACACATGACAGGAGACATATCTCTCTTCATCGACTTCGTGGCAAAGAAGAAGGGGTATGTAACCTATCGAGATAACAATCGCGGTGCAATATTTGGTAAAGGTAGTGTATGTAACCCTTCTTCCACTACTATATGTGATGTATTGTTTGTCGAGGGTCTTAAACATAATCTCATTAGCATTAGCCAATTATGCGACAAAGTGTTGCACCCCAAAATTTGACCGTTCTCTTTTCTTAATCTTTGGCTTATGTTTCATTGCATTTTAGCATCTTGCATTTGCATAGCATAGTTTCTTACAGGGGATCAAGTGTTTGTATGTGTCCTATCTAGGATGAGAGCCTTATTGACAACAAGCTCAAGCAGAGGCATTGGTAGAGGTTGTTATGTGGTTGTCATCATCATAAAGTTATCAGAGCTCCTAGAGAGGAGGGGTGTGTCATAGCATTACCAAAGAACCATCAGAAGGTTGTCAAGGGGTCCATGAGGTTTTATTGTTGGTGTGAACATGAGCTAGAATCTTGTTGAGTACCTCAGAGGTTATAATGGAGTTGAAATGGTCACTCAGTTCATCTGCACAATGCTTAGGCAAACAGGATGAAATTAGGGTTTCACTTTTGATCAGGATAAATTTGTTTTTGGGAGCAAGACTTGTTTCCATGGCCTTCCATATGTCCTAAGGTGTTTGGGGATGGGAGATTGACCATAAATTTTAATCAGAAGAGCTTCAACTGACCAGTCAATTGAAAATTAGGGGATTTAGAAAAAAAAGTCAACTGTGCAATAAAAAAGTCAACTCCTGACTTTTTGAGGTCAAGATCATGATCCTTAATTTCAATATGACCAACGGATGGAATTTGATCAAGAAAAGTCAAGGGAATCATGAAAAATCAAGAGTTGTTGAAAGTTTCCATTTTGGGATTTAGGGTTTTAGAAACGTTCTATTTTTGGAAAGTTTTATGGTTGAAGCAACCATCTTCAAGGCCATTTTTCTTTATGGTCAAGGTTTCAAATGGACTTGGCTCAAACATCAAAGTTGTTCCTTGTATTTCGAGATTTCTTTTGAGTACCAATTCATAATCATATGATACTTGTAACTCAAGTTATGATCAATCAAAGTTGGGGATTTCAATGACTTCAAAACTGTTAAGTTTGGACAGATTTTTGCACCACTTTGCAAGCCAATTTTCAGCATTTTCTTGATGTCAAATGAAACTTTGTCCCAAATGAAAGTTATAGATCATGTTCCAAGCTTTCCAAAAAGTCTAAGAAGTCCTCAATATGATTTGGGAAGCTCAAGTTATGGATATGCAAAGTTGAGGAAAAATAAGGCAAAATCCATACTCAGAATTTTTTTCTAAGTTATTTGTAGGCATCTTGCTTGGCATGCTTTTCAACCTCAAATTTCATGTCCTTCCAATGATTAAATGGGACTTTCATCAACATGAAAATTGTTCTACTCCGTGCCCTCTTTCATTTGAGCTCAAGTTTAGGGCAAATTGATCTTTGTGCATCAAGATATCATTGCTCAAAGTTGGTGTTTTAAACATTTTTTGAAGGGGTGAAACATGTGGCATTTTTGCTTGCTGATGTTTTTCATCATATAATATGGTTAAGTCTCATCCCGTGCGCATGGATTTGCATTGGGAGCATGCCAAACATTTCCAAAAATGAACCAACACCCAATGTACCATTTTTCTCATTTTTGAAATTCTTACCAAAAACAAGGAATGGACAAAAAGAACTGCCATATGCTGCCTCTGTTCTCTCCTTCCACTCAAATAGAAAACAACAGGAGGCAAGAGGATGTAAGTCTGCTCATGTACCATCTTCATGATCAACCATTGATTCAAAAATCACCATGAAAATGCAAATATGTCCATTGATCTTTCACCACAGTAAAACTCCCAAAAATCCCCTTTTCACATCATATTTAAGCTAAAGAGCAGCTGAGGAAACCCTAGCTGCCATTTGCATAAAAAATCTGAAGTTGAATTTTTGCATCCTTTGATTTAAGCCTTCGAATCCCACTCAATATTGAACCATTCCCCAAGTTTCTTTCCATTCCATACTCTCCATAACACAACCTTCAAACTATCCTCAAAGAAAAATCAACTGTGTTTGCAAAAGAAACTTCAAAGTTTGCTCAAAGGAGGGATGGTATCTTGCTTTGCTCTTGCTGCTAGCTTGCTAAAGGAGGACTGCAAGAGGTATGTGGTTTTTAACCTCTTCATTATCATTTCATCATGTATTTATGTTTTGTTGGTTTGCTAAATGGATGTTAACATTGGCATATTCAAACTTACTATACTGTCAAAAACTGTCATGAAGTTTGTTAACTTTCACTTAAAGTATGAATTTGATATTGTTATGTAAAGCTTGTTGTGGTTACAAAAGTGTCATGTTGTTCCTGTTAAGTGCTAGAGGTTTTTGGTTATGAAATTGTTGGTTCTGTTGTTAGACAACAGCTCAGGGCAATCATGTATGTCCTGACTTTGGTAAAAGTGTGGATGTGTGTTGTTGAAACATGTGGTATTTTGTGACATTGTTATGATTGAGTTGGTATTCATTGTTGTCAAATGTATTTCTCATAATAAAACCTGTTTAAAAGGAAATTTCCTATCATTTGTGAATGAAACAAGTTTTTGGACAAATGGGAATGTCACCATGTTTGAAATTCCACTGCTGAAAGGATGTCTTGAGTTGGGGTTGGTCAACTCATGATAATTCATTTTGAGTTATCAACTTTTTGCTTAAGTGTGTACTAACTTGACTTGGCATTTTAATATCAAAATGAGGTACTGCATAATCATAGGTTTGACCTTGTTCTTTTCTGGATCGGTTCAACTTAGAATAGTCTGCATTATGATTTTTGGCTTAGGGGCTGCTGTTAGAGGTTAGATCCATCACCTCTGTTGAGATGCCTAGGGTTCTTGACCCTTTATGTCGGTTTACATCTGGCCTTGGGGTTGTAATGTTAGGCTCATTACCCTACTTTGTGCTAGTTTAGTGTCTTCAGACTGTTAAGTATTTAATTGGTTGGTTTAAATTGGATTTTGACATGTTCAAGTGATCACTATGTTGTCAATGTCTGAACAGAGTTTGTCAACTCAGGCTTCAGCTGTTATCAGAGTTTGGTTCTTTTTTATTTTTTAAGAATAGGTTCATGCTATGTTTGCCATCTAAGAATGTTGGTTTGGAGGTGAGGTTGTCACCAGGTATGTGTCATGAGGATTGTGACTGTTAACTTTTTGAAGCCTGTTAGTTTATGAAGGAGGTGTTGCTTGAACTCAAACTAGTATTGTTGTCAAGCATTGATGACATGGTGTGGAATTTATCTTGTTATTCTATTTGCTGTCCACACACTATGGAAAGGTTTACCATGTAGAATCCTTGTCAGGATTGCTTTCAGTCACTCAAATTTCATCTAGGTGCCTTGTGGCTAGTTGGGGTGATTTGGTTGGGGAGGGTTTAGGTTTGACATTGTGATGTCAATGTTTATGTTGGTTGCTGTCAATCAGTGTTTCCACAGCTAAGCCTGTTAGTTTTAGCCTAGATTTGTTCTTTAATTGCTTCCTTGTTATTTGCATTTGTCACTGCTAGAGGTGGTATTAGGTTTGAACTTGTCAACTTATGCTGAGATGCTTAGAGTGGCTGACTCTTTGTGTCAGTTTTCCTTGGTATTATGATGTCAAAATCTTGTTGTTGCTTAGTGCTAGTTCCATACCTTTGAAATTGTGGCTTTAGGCTGTTCAGGTTTCAGTTGATTGGTTCAAGTTGGTTGTTGGTATATTCAGGTCAGGTTTTTGTTGTCTTTGTCTGATGCCTAAGAATTGAGTTCACTAGTATGCATTGTCATATGTTGTTTTGTGGTTGAGATTGGTTTGTACATTGTCATGTTAAAGTTGTTAAGAATCCTGTCAAGAATATGTGAAACCTACACCATGTATGATTTGTTGTTGGGATTTGTGTTGAAACTGTTTTATTTGTTTGAGAGGCCTAAGTGGATAGGTGATTTGATGACTGTCGTGAGGGATAAGACTATGTTGACCTCATTTCTGATGTGATCCTTAAAGGAAGTTTCTTTTTTAGAGTAGCTGTTAGTTGGTTTTAGTGTGATTTAGGTGGGGGCTCATTTGGTTGCTATTAAGACGACAGTATTATGGTTGATATTTCTCATTGATGAACACCTAACTTTGCTCATTTCTGGATCTGTTTAGCTCATTAGGATTTGCTTTGAACTGTCATTAGGGTAGTTTCTTGATATATTGTTCTTTTATGTACCGCACTGTTGGAAGATTGTTGCATTAGCATGTTGAGCTTGAACCTCTCACGGAAAGCTATGTGTGTTTGTATTGGTGACCATCATTTAAGGCTGGATTTTAGGCTTGCTGTTTGGATGATTAAGGGATGCTAATTGTCATTGGCTTGTAAGTTGTTATGAGCATAAGGTATAGGACTAACTATTGAATAAAGTTAACACGGTCGTGTTAGAATTCACAGTAGCGCTGTTAGAGCTGTTCAGAATCTGAACTTACCAATCCATGATAGTTTGCATTAGACTCTTCACTCTTTTGTGTCACATTTGCTAAAATTGGTTTGGTAATATAGAACACATGGCTGCTTCTGTTATGAATATGATTTTTATCAACAGTCGCTGCTACAGACTATCACTTCTAACCTTGTCACTTTACTCTTTATGTTTGTGTGCTGCTAGTTTCATTTCACATGATAAGAGGTTGTCTATTATTGTGATTTCCATCCAAGGAGGGATTTGATTGGAACTGAGTTTGTTAACCTTTTTCTTGCTGTCATGAATGTGCACTTCATATTAACACCAATTTTACCAACCACTAATCACATTTTGCTCTGATGAGTTTTAAACAAATGCTCTTGTTGGAACCTATTCCATATCACACTTGAAGGTTGCTCAAACTGTTACCTGGCTTTAATCTCATTTGTTTTGATATGTTGAATCTCAAATGCATTTCCAAGTTCTAGTATGCGTGAGCAATCGTGTTTTTCACTGTGAGCATCATTTCAAAATTTGGATTGCACCATACTTTTCCTCATGAAAAATCAAATGGTTTTGACTTTATTTTTGTTAAATTTAGTTGAGATTTGAAAGAGTTAGAATCGAATCGTTTTTGGAAGTGTTGCCTTGGTTTTGCCTTGCATCTGCCCAGCCTATGCGCGCCCTTTAGTATATTTGTATATGGGGTGGCTTGATACAACGGATGTATCGCCACCCCAGTGGTTAAATGCCTTGCCTTAAGTACTTGCCTTGCCATGAGAACCTGAGTTCGACCCCCAGCGGGGGCGTTTTTGCTTCTTTTCATTTATTTTCCTTGTTTTTAATATTTTTATTTTCCTTTTTCTTTTATGGCACACGTGTGAAAGTGGTAGAATTGGCTATGTTTTGAGCCTGTAGCCCCAAGGTCTTGAGTTCAAGCCTTGGGTGATGCATTTCCTTCTTTTTTAGCATTTGTTTATTTCATTTCTTTTTGTTTTATTTTAATTATTTCTTGTTTTATTTTATTTATTTTAAAAAACAGTTTTAAATGTCATAAAATCCAAAAAAAAAATTTATTGTGTTAACTTATTTTTCATCTTTTTATTTTAATTTTCATTTTAATTTATCATTTTATTTTTGAATTTACAAATTAATGTGCTTAGTGGTTTATCTTTTATTCCAATTAATTTCTTTTCTTTCTCATTTCACTTGTGAGTGAATTATTTAGTGCTTACTTGGCTTTTGGCCATGATCCCCCTAAGATTCCTAGTCCCTCAGTTTAGGATGGGAGTAGGAGAGACATTAGGTATTCAATCCTATGCATGATAACATTAGGATAGTATCTTTCCTTTCACCCCAACTTTAGGAGCATTATGCATGACAACTTCAGGGTCCAATTTCCCCTTAGTCTGTGTCTTTCTCTTCTCATCTCTTAAACACTTAATAAAGAATAATTTGTGTTGTACGCTACGAGTCTTAAGTACTCGAGGAATGATGGTTAGGGGGTCTCCTCTCAATTGTCTAGAGTGTTTAGCGTATGCCATTTGGGCGATATGCGACGCATTCGCTCTCAAGTCATAGTCTTTAGTGCGACATGAGTTTCAAACCATAACTCAGTCCACTTCTTGTCTTAAAAAATACAAAAACAAAAACATCAAATCTTTTTATCCTTCGAAATCTTAATTGGAAAATCATTTTCAGAAAGAGTGTGTTAAGCTTTGGTTCTACCGCAAACAGGCATCGTCCCTAACTGCTGGAACCACTGTTTAACCCTACTCAGTTAAAACACTTGAACCAATATTTGGTCGTGTCAGCCCGAACTAAGTTTGCTCTGATTTCTCGTACCAGACGAGGATACGTAGGCACAAGACAGCGATGTCTTGGCGAACAACCTTCCCCCACTCTCACCCGTAGTTTTTCGAACCACGTTGACTCTGACTTTCCCATTGCACGAGGGAGTACGTAGGCATAGAGCGGTGATGCTCTATCGAGTTTCTTTTTTTTCTTTTGTCCCCGTGTGCCTTTAGTATAGATAGTTTTACACCCTTTTAGTTAGACAACAAGTGTGGATCCCGTCGAGTACGACGGACGTGAGGGGTGCTAATACTTTCCCCTTGCGTAACTGACTCCTGAACCCGAGATTTGGTTGCGATGACCTATCTTATTCCCTTTTCGTAGGTTTTCTCTGATTGTTTCCTTTCCCTCTCTTTGGGATAAATAACAAACGGTGGCGACTCTTCTGTCTTACGCCGGCCCTCTTTGCAGCGATGCGACACGAAGGATACAATGTATCATTTTCAAAAGAGTGTTGCAAAATTATGCATAATGATGAAATGAAGAGTGTGTTTAATGGCCTAAGAGTAAACAATGTCTATATACTAGACTTGAATGAAATATCTTTGACAAGTGACAAATGTATCATGACAATGAGTGAAGACTCATGGTTATGGCATAGACGTTTAGGACATGTCAACTTTGACTTGCTTAACAAAGTAGTCTCAAAAGATCTAGTCTTAGGTCTGCCCAAAATAAATTTTACCAAGGATCACCTTTGTGATGCTTGTCAAATAGGAAAGCAAACGAGGATCTCTTTTAAATCTAAAAATATCGTTTCAACTACGAGACCTCTCAAGCTTCTCCATATGGACTTATTTGGGCCATCTAGAATTAAAAGCCTAGGTGGCAATTATTACGGTTTCGTGATAGTTGATGACTTTTCTAGATTCTATTGGACTATATTCTTGGCTAGCAAGAGCAATACACCCACCGCCTTTGAAAGATTTGCTAAGCTTTCCCAAAATAAATTAAACACAAACGTTATCTCAATTAGGAGTGATCATGGAAGTGAGTTTGAAAACTATTTGTTTGAAGAATATTGCGGTAAACACGGAATTGATCACAACTTCTCCGCTCCACGTACTCCTTAACAAAATGGGGTTGTGGAGCGTAAAAATCATATTTTAGAAGATGTTAGTTCCATGATTCTATGATATAGAATTGTCCATGGTTCAATGATTGACTAAATTTTGGTAAAATATGATTCTGCACTAATGACAAGTAGGATGATATAATATCTCCATCTTCTGTGGTGATAGAAATGCTATGGAGTGTTTTAATATGAATGTCATGCTGAATGTCGTGACATCCATCTGCAGGCATGACAAAATTGCTATCATGTGTTTTTAATCACAATGTCATGACATTGTTGTCTGATATAGTAGGAACTGTGGTAACAGAACTGTTGTCATGTGTTATAAACAGTAGAAGTTGTGGTGTAGCAGGAGCTAGCAGGAGCAGATGGCAAAACTGCTGTCATGTGTCTTAAACAGGATGTCATTACCAATATCATGACATCATTGTCTGGTGCAGTAGGAGCTAGCAGGAGCTGATGACAGAATTGCTGTCATGGATGTCATACTGAATGTCATGACATCGTTGTCTGGTACAGCAGGTGCTGCTATTTTGTATCACTTGACATAAGTGCTTTGGATATACCTCATCAGTATGTGCAGACCAAAGAGATTTAGTAGGAACAAAGTGCAGGTTTAATTGGTGTTCGTAAAAAGGACCTTTGAGACTTTTTAGGAAACTATAATATGCTTGTTTCTACTGTTATGAAGAAGATTCTGCAGAAGTGCTCGACAGGGTAAGTTTAGTAAGCTAGCACAAAGAGAATTGGATGTCATGACTGAATGTTATGACATTGATCGTATGAAATCAGGCGTGCAGGGTTTGTTTTTCTGTTATGATACCTGATATATCTCAGGCTAGATTTCAGGAAACCTGTTAGGGTTCCTGAGTTATCTTAGACGAGATTCTAGGCAGTTCTGAGCTTATCATGACCTAATTTGACAGCACCTTGAACTGTGGAAATTAGTTTTACTTTGTTAAAACTAATGTTTGTTACTTTGGAGCAGCCCAATCTCAGTCTGCACTACTATTTAAGGAGGAGCAAAAGCAGAGGAAATCAAGCACTCACATCAAGAACAACTTGAGTGTAAAATAAAGGTCTAGGATTGAGAGTCCCTTGTATGTGTCTTTGTAAATCACCCTTTGTATCGTTTGATACATTGTGGTAGACATATTTGTGAGTGAAGAGGTTTGTTCTTCATGTGTGTCTTAGGATTCCTTGTGTGCCAAGAAATTGTATGTTATAGAATTGCTTTGGTTAGTGTGTATGAACTGTTGTGTTCATTGTCCTTGATTGAAGCTGTTAAGCAAGATCAAGTATTGTGACTTTGAAGAGTGTCTTATAAACTCTGTCTTTTGTATTGAATTGTATATCACTGCTGTGTTTGAGGGGGAGTGAGTGGGTATACTCTTGTCTAGTGGTCTCTAGGCAGAAATTGCATTGGGTAGAGATTAAGTGAGGAGTTGTAAACGGGGGAGTTTAGCTCTGAATTGATTCTGCTAACAGTGGATTTCCTTCATGGCATGGTAGCCCCCGGATGTAGGTGAGGTTGCACCGAACTGGGTAAATAACTCATTGTGTTATTTATCTTTCAGCATTTACAATTCTGCACAATTTAAATGTTTAGATAAATAGTCTGTCAGCCTCCTGATGTTACAACAGACATCATGACATTGGTACAATTTAAAGAAATTTAAATTGGTCATGGTATGTCCCCATCCTTGTTTCATCAGAGATCAATGTTCTTGGGACACTTGAGATCTGCATACCAAAATTTCAGAAGAGTTGGGGAGAACAATGATCAATGAAAGTGAATTACCTAAATATTTTTGGGCCGACGCCATAAGTACGGTATGTTATGTTTTGAATAGGGTGCTCATCCACCCCATTCTAAACAAAACACCGTATGAACTTTTAAAAGGGTGTAAGCCAAATGTATCTCACTTGCATGTCTTCGGTTGTAAATGTTTTGTGTTGAATAATATAAATGAAAACTTAGGAAAATTTGATTCCAAGGCTGACAAAGGTATCTTCCTCGGATACTCTCAGTCAAGTAAAGCTTATAGGATTTATAATAAGAGATTACTTACCGTTGAAGAGTCTGTACACGTAACATTTGATGAATCTTATCCGAGAAATGTCGGAAAAGGTAGTGTTGTTCATGGTTCAGGTACATCTATGGAAGACATACTCAAAGGTGCCGAGCCGGAATTGATCAACCCTACCAAGCCAAAGTTGAGGAGGAGAAAGATGACCGCCATGAGGAAACCGAGGAAGTTCATCCGTCTACAAAAGATGATCTCCCTCCAGCTTGGAAGTCTTCCAAAGACTATCTAATCGAAAATATCCTCAAAGATATATCAAAGGGAGTTACGACTCGATCTAAGATAAGTAATTTCTGTTATCACTTTGCTTTCGTTTCACAAATGAAACCTAAAAACCCTAAAGAAGCCTTACTCGATGAGCACTGGTTTTTATATATGCAAGAGGAACTTAATTAGTTCAAGAGAAATGAGGTTTGGGACCTTGTCCCTCCTCCGCGAGGGCATCGAGTAATCGACACTCGATGGGTGTATAGGAACAAGTTGGACGAAAATGGGGTAATAACCCGCAATAAGGCGTGTTTAGTCACGCAAGGGTATAACCAAGAGAAAGGCATCGACTATGAGGAAACTTATGCGTCGGTTGCCTGACTCAAGGCTATACGCCTTTTACTTGCCTTCGCTTGTGCGAAAATTTTTAAGCTATTTCAAATGGATGTAAAAAGTGCATTCCTTAACAGTTATATTAATGAAGAAGTTTATGTTGCACAACCTCTGGGTTTTGAGTCTCATGAATACCCCGATCATGCATACAAGTTAAAATGTGCCTTGTATGGACTCAAGCAAGCCCCTAGGGCTTGGTATGAGCGCCTAAGCAAGTTTCTACTTGATCAAGGATATTCAAGAGGCAAGGTCGATACAACCCTCTTCATTAAGCGTCAAGGAAAACACTTAATCTTGGTGCAAATTTATTTGATGACATTATATTCGGATCAACTAACATGAATCTCGTAAGAGAGTTTTCTAACCTAATGCAAGGTGAATTCGAGATGAGTATGATGGGGGAGCTCACATACTTTCTCGGACTACAAATCAAACAGCTTGAGGAAGGAACGTTTGTAAGTCAAATGAAGTATTGTCTTGAGCTTCTCAAGAGGTTTGACATGGAAAATTCCAAAGCCATTGACACACCGATGCCTACATGTGCAAATCTGAATAAAGATGAAAGTGGTAAGGACGTAGAGGTAAAAAGATATCGAGGTATGATCGACTCTCTTCTTTATCTTACCGCCTCTATACCCGATATTATGTTTAGTGTTTGCATGTGCGCTAGATATCAATCTTCTCCTAAGGAATTCAATTTAAAAGTTGTTAAGCGCATACTTCGATACCTTTCGGATACTCCAAAGTATGGGCTATGGTATTCCAAAGGAATCCTTGGTTGGATTCTCCGATTCCGATTTTACCGGGTGCAAATCAGATAGGAAAAGTACTAGTGGTACTTGTCACTTATTTCAAACACTTTGGTTAGTTAGCATAGCAAGAAACAGGTTTTTGTTGCCTTGTCAACCGCCAAAGCGGAATACGTTGTCGCCGGCAGTTATTGTGCTCAAGTATTATGGCTTAAGCAACAATTGTTAGATTTAAACCTCAAACTTGAGCGTATTTCGATCTTTTGTGACAATACAAGTGCGATTAATCTTACCAAGAATCCCGTGCTGCATTCACGCACTAAACATATCGAAATTCGACACCATGTTCTTAGGGATCATGTGGAGAAAGACGATGTTGTTTTTGAACACGTTGACACTCCAAATCAACTAGCGGATATTTTCACAAAACCGCTTGCTACTGAACCTTTCTTTCATATTCGACGAGAACTTGGTATTCTCGACATTTCAGATCGTGTTTAGTAATATTTCTTGCACATTTCTTTATTCATCTATGTTTATACCTACCTTGATCATCAGATATCTAATCAATTGAAGATGTTGTAAGTATACGTGTATATTCATCTAGCTACTCTCGGCATGAAGGTGATATCTTTCCTTAACTCTCTCTCTCTCTCTCTCTCTCTCTCTCTCTCTCTCTCTCTCTCTTGATTCTCATTTTAACAAGATGCATCAAATTATGTGTTACAGTTGTCATATATGTCATATTATATATATCTTGTCTATTTGAATGATTGATATTTGTTGTGGCTGGTTATTTATGTTTCTTTGTTGCTTATATGATCATAAATGTGAAAATATGCTTGTTTTGTCTGCATGAGTCGATCCAAAACAGGGTGCGGTCGACTCACAAAAGTGTCCCCAAAATTGAAATTTTGTTCGGGTCTGCTCAGGTCGACCTACCGGTCGACGCACACCTGTTGAGTTTTGAACGTATCAATTTTAACACATTATGCGTCGACGCATACAAGGAGCGGTCGACGCATTGCACGAAAACTATCAATTTTTTTTTGAAAACCGTTCAAAATTCCCATTATTTCAATTTTTGATGACTCATTAATTGTGTATCATTACTTTTTGCATTGTAACATACCGGGTGGACGGCGTTGCGTGAATACTATCAGCCTCCACAATGGGGCTCTGAAGCGCCAACAACCCCTCCGCAACAACATTCTTCCGAACTTCTAGACATGATGAGGGACATGCAATTAGAGCAACGTGCCTTCATGACTGCCCAGGATGAGCGTTTTGCCCAACTTCAAAGTCAATTCGAGACACAAACTGAAAGATTAAACACTTTCTCCTCGAATATCAATGAACGGTTAGATGCTCTAGTTGAATCATCTGAGAGTCAGCACCGGGTCATCTCAAACAGCCTAAATACCTTGAACAATGTTATTTTAGAATTTACCGACATGGCGGATCCGTATCGTGGAAGAGGTCAACACTTCAGGGGGAGGAGACCTTGAAGCCTCTGCATTTAGCATACTTGCATTTCATTGTTTAAATGTTGTCATGTTCTTTGTGCTGTATTAAATACATTTTCATTGTGGTATTGACTTGCATTTTAAACTTATATGTCATCATTTAGCTACAATTGTTATGTGCCTTATTGTTATTTTTTTTCTATTCGTTTCTTAATCATTGACATTATCATGTGTGGATAATTGTTCATGTTGTGTGTACCTGTTGTCCCTATTGTGATTTGAGCATTTTTTTCTTAACCAATCTCTCTTTCTTTTTGATGTTGTCAAAGGGGGAGAAGAGTGTGCCAAGAAAATAGTAAAACCACGAAGAGTCGCAAATGAAGACGTCACAAATAAGGGCATTAAGCATAATACCGCACATCATACGAGCTGGTTTCACATGTTTTGCCATCATCAAAAAGGGGGAGTATGTGAGGGCAAAGCCTCATATACTATACATGTGTGTTTCGATGATGTCAAAATGCAACCGCATGGTAGAATTGACATTTGGTATTCTCACCATAAAGCATAAGCATACCTTATCTTTTATGTCTCATTTGCTTGCATATTGTGTCATCAAATTAGCATCATACGAGTCAAACATCATTAGTGTATTGTAAGTTGCACCTAGAAGAGTAAAAAACATAAAATTAGGCATTTTTGCAAAATACAGGTCTTTGAGTCGACCATACCTCTGCTCCAGTCGACTCATAGAAGGTGTCTCTAAAGTGCATTTTCCATGGGTTGGCGCATGTCGACCTACCGGTCGACGCATACTGTTGTTATTTCCATTTGTCAAAAAAATGCAGGCCTTGCATCGACGCATGGTCCTCTTTTGGTCGATGCATACTGTTATTTTTTGCATAATTTGTTTTCACATGTTAAGCTCTGGTCGATCGCTGCCTTCTGCATAGGTCGACCGTTCGCTGTTTGCTGCATAATTTATGGTCTGTCTACCTCTTTTGAAAAGTAGTTTTGTCAGTTATTCTTGGTCTGATATAAATAGAAAGTTGCTCATTTTTCTTCACATACAATTGAATCAATTGCAAAACAAGAAAAGTGAAAGAGGTGTCATTAGTTCTCATCATCTTCATCTTCTACATTTCATACCACAACAATCACACACAATAATCTTTGTTGTGCATTATGGATTGTTTGAAGTGATAACGTCCGAAACCGTTGATTGGGAATCCGATTCGGGTTGAGATTTTGGCTGGTTTTTCTTGAATAAAACCTTGAGGGTTTTGTCCTCCAAGATTCGCTGAATTTGGGGGTTTTTGGTACGAATCTTCTCAACAAACATTCAGCTGAGCGAAGGTGATCGAGGAGCAGTGGGTTCCGTCGATCTAGTAGCGGTAATCAGTGAATTGTGAAGGAGAGGTTCGAGTTCAATTGGCAAGTGTTTGATATCAGCCGGGCTAGTGTTTAAAAACGCAAGGTTGTTCAACCAAGGAGCTGTAATTGGAGATTCATACACAAACAATCGAAGGACTTGATTCGACTCGAATCAAGGGACAAGAAGAGAAAGCATCTTCAACAACAAGGGAGTTTGTTTATGCATTTGCTTGCCTATTCTTGTATAAACGATTCAACAACAGGTTACATTTATATTATACGAGCTCAATTCTATTGTTAGAATTAAGGGCAGGCGTACCCCGAAGTGAGGACGGTGGGAGAACTGCCTCAACAAATCTTTGTGCCTTTTACTTTACACATTTTCATTTTGCTTAATATTTGCGTGATTTTCTTACAAACAATTTTATCAAATTAAAGGTTGTTTTGAGTAAGTTCTGAGGCAATTTTGACTCTAGTACAATAGTTTATTGTACAAGGAAACTATAGCTACTTACTCAAAGCCAAACTCACTTGGAGTGCTTCACACGCCAAGTGTTTGATAAATTGTCTGAACCAAAATTCTCTTGTGCTGTCCATTTATTTTGTTGGCATTCTAAGGCATTGGAAATAGTCATACCAAGTAGTGATATAAATCAATTGATAGTGTGACTAGTGTGGTGATTCTCTTTGCTCATTATCAATATCCATAGGCTAGACGCATATCCGACTTTCTAGTAACAGTTCGTTATAGACGGTAATTTTTCCACGGTCGCTTCCACAAATTAAAAAAAAATTTAAAACCAGTTTTATTGGTAGCGCCGACTGATTTTTAATAAGGGATCTATTCAATCCCCCTTCTAGATCCACGCCATCGTCTAACAAATTGAAGCCAAAGCACAGGCTCAAACATAAAGGTATTAAAACAATGGAGCAAGCTACCCCTCTTTATGGACAAATTATTAATAGCAACCTTAGATGAATGAAACAACAAAAGAATTTAAAAAATAATAATAAAATGAACATGAATCTAGCTACAGACAGAAACCATGCAAAGCTTGGTACAATATCACGTAATAAGCTTTCTCAACATTATCATGTAAAAATCTGATCAAACTTGATTGATCATTAAAATTGGAATTCAAGAAAAAGAATTTGAATATATTACAAGCTATGCTAACACATTCAATAGTATGATTACAAATGGTTTCTGGCGAAAAAACAAACAACTTTCTATAAGGTAATACCTGATGGAAAAAATGTAGGCATTAGAGAGGGTGGTTAGAACTAGACTAGAATAATGACCAACACCATGATTTTGTCGCTGATTGTTGGCTCTGTTGCAATATCATAACCTGGATGAGCAATATATCCTGCAAGGATCGTGCCCACCTTGTTACAATCTAATAACCGACTTTGCACCTAAAAAAGAGAGAATTAAGTAAGCTACAAGATTTAATCTTACACGATCATTGAAAATCTATGTAACCAATGCTCACATCGTACCAGAGTGGAAGTTGAAAAAGCCACGAAGCCATCATGCAAAGAACTACATGATATAGATAACATTGACATAAAAATTAACCTGCTCGACATGGTTGGCCTAAGAGTATGCAACACTGTTAGCAACTATTTTAAACATCATTAGAAAAATGAATAAGCAAAAAACAGAATACTTAGAGCCAGGATATACGTCAATGAGGATGATAAGCTTAAGCCTGACGATATATGTGCCTTTCTTAAACCCATAAAGTTGTTACCTGCAATACTCGACTTATCACCATTGTTTCTCTATCAACAATGCTAAACTACTATGCTTTAGGAAAGTCCATGCTAATAGCAGACGTAACAATTATATGCGCCTAGGTCATTGTCCTATCTCAAAAAAGAAGCAACTAAACATTCAATTTTGGATTGATTCCTCCTGTGCATGGCTGTCGGTTGCAGAAAGTTTGAATATAAAAACAAATCATGGCATGTTCAAATGTATCCTAAGAATTAATATCATTCATAGCAAGATCTAGAACAAAATTGGAAAGTTTTGAATCACAATCGTCCAAGAATCATATAGCGTGAGAGGAGCACAGTCATAATAAAATGAAACGGAAATGGAATAAAATTCGTATTATTCACAAGATAGGGAAAGGATGAAGGAAAATGGAATACATCCTGGTGAAAGTAAGGAAGAAATCGCAGGTATTCATTGCAAATCTCAATCATCAATAATGAGCAACAAAATTGAAAAGCAATCAAAATCACAAATTAGTAGTTGTATAATTTCCTTCTAAAATCAGAATTTTACACGATAAGCCACATATCAAAATTCACGGCAAATTGAATACGGAAAAGGAAAGTTTCACAAAAGAAAATAATCTGACATTCAATGTGAGATTCAGCATTCAATACATTATGCCTATAAAAGGGAGAACATTTAGCAGCATTCGCATCAGTGAATAGTAATAAAGAGGGATATTCACACACACGGATTCACAACACACAAATTGAAAAACTACAACACGCACACGGGATAGACGATTCACAGCAGAAGGGAAAGAAAAAATTCGCACGAACAACAATATTGACGCAAGAAGGAGAGAAGTGGAAAAGAACTATACCTGTGTCGTTGCAGGAACTACTTCCTTCAGGTAACGATTTTGCCGCATTCCCTCTAATTCATCTTGATCTGTGTTTGTTATGCATGATTGAACCCAAACCCTCTTTGAATTGTTAACGGTTGTTATTTGATTTAGGGTTTAATGGGTTAGGGTTTTTGTTAATTTAATTTGGGATTTTGATATTTGTGGTGCGATTTTGTGAAATTGGAGGCCGTAATTGTGTTTAGAAGGTTGAGTTAGGGTAGGTAAGAGGTGTTTGGTCAGAATCTGAGAACCGTCACGACGGTGCCGCCGTGATGTTCATCATAACCGTTGTAACCTTCATCTTCCCCACCGTGAGGACTATCGCGAGCCACCATGATTGATTTATGGTTTCTGAGTTTGGCTTAGGTGTTGGTGATTGTTCATGTGTATGGAGAGAGAGAGAGAGAGAGAGAGAGAGATTACAAGGGGAAAGAGAGAATAGAAAGAGGAAAATGAAGTGTGTTTCTTCATAGCCTGAACCCTCAATCTAGGTCTTTAATCAGAGTCAATCGTTGACTCATCTTGATCAGACGGATAAGATGCGTTTGACACATTCTTTTGTTTTTTCTTTATTTTATTACTAGCGTCCAGAAGGGCACTCGCGTGTCCGTCTGTCCGCCTTTTTATTGCACACATATAAATATAAATGATATATTTTTATTTAATATTAATTTTACATGGAAGTTATGTGGGAAGTTATTAGTAGGGTGTTATATGATAGATGATAGTAGTAGTTCAATGGAAGTTATTGTGTAAGTTATATATTTTAAAATAAGGGTAAATTTGGTATAAAAAAAGCTACACCAAAAATCAAGTATTGTCTTTATATATGTTATAGATATATTCTAATTTATATTATTTATTATAATTATTCTAAAATACTAAAAACCATAAATCTCACTTACTTAAAATGAGTTTTTGTCTTTTTATTTTAAATTAGATCATTTTTTTTATTAAAACTCATTAGATTATAGTTTTCATTCAGTAAATGTTTTGGCTTTTGTAGAATTTTTTTTAAATGTAATTTCGCTATTTGTTTTGTTTTTATGTATATTATTAATTATTTAATTTAATTTAATTAATTAAATTATTAATTAATTTTATTAAGTAGATTTATTTAACTTAGTTAATAATTTAGTGTTTTGTTTGATTATGTAATTTTTGACTTTCATGCCTATTATTTTGTTAATGTGTTTATTTCACTCATGTCATAATGTAGTGTGTTACACCCTTTATTTGTAACCCTAAATTTTTTTTTTAAAAACTAATTCTCAATTTTTATCGAGCCATTTTTAGACCTAGTAAGTCGGTCATTAATGATCGTCATCGACCTTAGCCGTCAGGTTATTTAGTAAGCAATTCAAAACTTATACATATTCGAACCTCGATCAGCATCGATGATTTCCCTAAAAAATATATAATAATTAAAATACAAACCAATATTAAATATTTTTACAAAAACTTTAAAGAGAGGTTTTGAATCTTCAAAATCTATTCGTACTTGTCCGAATAGGAGATTTCTTTCTCATGTTCAAGCAAATACTTAATTAAAATATGTAATTATACTTTAACAATATTTTCATAAAAGACAAGAAGAGAGTGGAAACTTTCACTATTTTCTTTCCATTAATTGGGTGTGAGATATATTTCTCATGTTCGAGTAATTGATGTCAATAAAAAACACAAACCTACAAATCGTAGCCGAACTACGATTGCTCCGATTCCTCATTCCAAAATGAGAATACGTAGGCACATGGTCCCAATCCTTGACGAGCACTTTAATAAAAACTTCATATTTCCCTAATAATAAAATTAATAGTTTTTTAAAAACCCTAATTAACAATTTTGCAAATATCTTTTCTATTTGAAGAAGACAAATAAGCATAAGTTTAACACTCAAAATCACTAATTAGATTAAGAGGTTCTCGTTGAGTACAACAGATGTAGATGGTGCTAATACCTTCCACTCACATAACCGACTCCCGAACCCGGATATGGTCGCGATGACCATTTTCTATTTTTTGAAAAGGTTTTCTCGATACTTTCCTATTCCTTTATTGGAAGAAATTAAAATTCGATGGCAACTCTGTTCAAACAACTTTTTCCGCGTCCTTTGCGAGGATTGTATTTTTCGAGATACGACAAATGAAGACTATGTTGAGGACTTAATTGTTCCATGCATGAGAGAGTCGACCCTAACTTAGGATAATTAGTGATGAATGTCTCCTTAGCTTAAGTTGTCTTCTTTATTTTTCTTGTTTGTTTTCTTTTATTGTGTTCTTTTATTGTTCATTTTTATTATTATATGTTTATTCATAATATTATTGTGATGTTATTGGGTTTGTTGATAATGGGCTTTGTGAGATAGGCTATATACTAAAGCCTGAGAAAAAACATAAGCGTAGGATGGTGGTTGTGTAGTAGAGACTTGCGAGGATTTTTCCTTGTAAGGACGATACAAAAACCCCACTTAGAGTAGATTCCCTTGGAGATGTTATAGTTTTGATGAAGCTTCATCATGATGATAATGTTTTCAGGTGTGAATCGTTGACTCTAAGGACCTTTAACTCGTTCTATCCATGGTGGTTATGTAATGTTAACCTACGATACCTTTGGACTCGTTGGGTTGATACGAAAGTCTCAATCAGATGAGATCCCTTGAACGTATTACTAGCTGACAGTAATGGGTTTGACCTCGACCTATGACTATGAGAACCTTATTTCTAGAAACCTTGTGTCGATGGTTGTGTAGTAAAATCCCGCGAGGAATCTTTTTTTGTTGGGTCGATGCGAAGACCTCACCTAGAGGAGATCATTTCAAAGGTATTATTTTCTGATGAACCTTTGTCAGGGTAATAATATCTTTGATAGGGATCTATGATTCTAGGCACCTACCTTTTAGAGCCTACCCATGGGGTCCTTTGATCAATAATACTAGTTACTCACCCGTTGCTTTACTTCAACTTCACAATCTAATTGCTTATGATCCTGGGATCCTAAAACCTTCGCATACACATTTGCATATTCATATTCATATCATTCACATTTTGTTCCAGGGAATCTAAGAATTATTGTTAACAGGAATTCAGGAATTATGGGTTCTAACACTCGAGGCTGTCACACATTCGAATTCAAGAAGACTAAACTAGGTGAATTGTGTGGGTTGGTTGCTCAAACTCCTGTTGTCAACAAAAGCAATTTTGGGAAAGATTATGGCAAGCTACTCCATATTTTGAACCATGATGTGGATTATCGAATACTTGTTACCTTTGCAAAGTTTTATGATGCTCCATTGAGGTGCTTTACCTTCCAAGAATTTCAGCTAGCCCCAATGTTGGAAGAGTTTGAGAACTTGGTAGGTATTCCGATGAAGAACAAGTTGCCATTCGTGGGGGTAGATATATCTTTGAAGGATGAGGCCATAATTAGAGCCCTTCACATGGATAAGAAGGAAGTTACCGCTAACTGGAAGTCCAAAGGAGGCGTCAAAGGGTTCCTACTCTCTTTTCTTTTGGGGAGGACTAAAACTCTTTTAAGAGCTGAAAGTTAGGAGGCTTGTTATGCAGCTGTTGTATTGTCTATTTATGGAATTTTCTTATTTCCTAATATGGACGTAAACGATTTCGTAGACATTACTGCCATCAACATTTTTATCACAAGAAATCCCATACCTACCCTCTTAGCTGATGTTTACTACTATATGACTTGGAGGTATGCAAAGAAGGGATGACTAATTGCTTGTTGTGCTCCTCTTTTATACAAGTGGCTTTGGATGCACCTTACAAAGAAAGGACTTTTTGTGGAGCGAACTAATGATAGTCGGGACCAAAAAATGGTATCTCTCAAATCTACAGATTTCTCTTGGTATTCTCAAACATGTGATCAAGTCATATCTAGCTGCGGTGAATTCCACAACCTTCCTCTCATTGGAACTCGAGGTTGTGTCAATTCAAATCCTATGTTATCTGTGAGGAAGCTCAGATACCCAATGGAATAACCTTTTGAAGAGAAGGTTTTATAGGCTTTCATACTATATGATTTGGGAACAAGGAACCCTGAACTGTTCAAGAAGATCAAGAAGTCTTGGAAGAAAATCAACAGAAAAGGAAAAGCTGAGTTAGGAAGAAGAAATAGAGTCACAAAGGAACCTTACTTCCAGTGGGTTAAAGAAGGATAAAGATAATCAAGATGCCTTTTGAAGTCAGGATGTCTGATCCTCTTCCTGAACCTAGGCCTACTTATATCCCGATTGAGGAAGCTGAAGACCTTAAAGCCATAATAGCAAAGTTGGAAAAAGAAAACGAAGGACTACTTCTGAATCTTCAAGGAGTCATCACTAAGAAGAATGACATGAAGTATGGGCTTATACGAAAGAAAGCACAATTCATGGGAAATGAGGAAAGAATGGACAAAGAAGAATATAAAAGAAAGAAAATAAAGAAGTGCATTGATCAAGCTGACAGGCATCTGAGTGGCCTCAAGAAGCAACTAGATAGGGCTTGGATAAAGTGTGCCAAGAATGAGAACTGGGTTTTGCTTGCTATAAAGCATAATAAGCAGATAAGAGATGAACTTGGAGTAGGGATTAAGGAACTCAATGCTGCCATCTGCCATGCAATGGCAAGTGAAGAACAAGAACATCGACTTAGAGAGGTTGCCACAAATGCTTCCTTAGTCACGCAGGCTGATTGGGATGGGAAGTGCCGAGAAGCATATGAAGCTAAAAGGAGTGCTAACTATTGGAAAGTTCAGTATGATACCCTACTCGAGGATAGTCAAATATGGTTGGCAACAAAAGAAAAGGGGGTCAGTGACTATAAAGCTTATGAGAAGTCTACACGCTTTCTGATGAATGACTAAGACATGTATCATACAAAGCTCAATGGTCTAGTAGAATTCTGCAACTGGCTAGCTACGGATCTACCTTGGAAGCTCAAAGATTCTATAGAGGCCCTAGATGAAGACATTGTACCTTTGGCCGTGAGTGGTTTCCTTTTCATGTGCCAACAGATGATGAAGAGGTTCAAGAAAGAACTGAAGGAGCGTGAAACACGCCGACCAACAGTTTAATTATTATCATGTTTCTCTTTCACGTTAGATTTCAAGCTTTGAGAATATTTGTTTTAGTTTACAACTTTGTAATGGATGCTCCTTTTATGAATGAATAATGTGTGTTGCTTTATGGTTGTTTGTCCTTTACATTTCTGAATAACTAAAAAAAATTAATTCAGACGATTCCCTAACAAGAAAAAAAATAAAGATGCATACCATAATCATTAATAACCCATTCATTCATTCGAACATAAAAACAAAAGACTCACATACCTACCCTCTCTCTTCAGATAATCTGACTACTCGACATCACTAAGAAATGAGAAGAAACTACAACATGACATTGGAGAAGATTGAAGCTAATAAGAATACCATGAAGGAAGACATTGATACCCTCCAAGAAAAGATGGACCAATTGCTGGAAGCTATGCTGACACTAGCCTAGAAAGAAGAAAACCTTGAGGTCGTTGTTGAAGCCAGAAAGCTTACCAATCAATTGAGTTCACCTAGGGTGACCAAAGAGGATGATATCTCGATTCCTGTGATCAACACATACACTCCATCATTTTCCGCTACTGCTCAACAGGGTACTATGATTGATGTTGATGAACAATATGATGCTTTTGGTGTACCTCCCCCATTTATTCCTGCTACTGTGATCATGCCAGAACTATCTCTTGAAAGGTTTAATGCCCTAGAGAAGGAAGTCAAGGCTACCAAGGGTATTAAAATCTTTGGATCATCTACTTCCAACACGAGCCTCGTATCAAACTTGGTTATCCCAACCAAGTTCAAGGTACCTGAGTTCAAGAAGTTCAAAGGAAATACATGCCCAAGGAGTCATCTAGTCATGTACTTCAGGAAAATAGCTACTCATACTGACAATGAGAAGTTGCTTATCCGTTGTTTCCAAGACAGCCTAAGTGGCGCCTCACTTAAATGGTACATGAGTCTGGAGCAAAAACAGATCCAGAGTCAGGAAGACTTAGTTGATGCTTTTATTCGCCAATACAAGTGTAACTTGGACATGGCACCTGATTGTATGCAACTTCAGAGAATGTCGATGAAAGAAAAGGAATCCTTCAAGGATTACGCCTAGCGCTGGAGGGAATTGGTTGCTCAGGTAGAGTCACCCTTGTTTGAGAGGGAAATGAACAGAATTTTCGTGAATACGCTGAAGAAGCCATTCTTTGATATATTGGTGAATAATGGGGCTCCGAGTTTTGCTGATTTGGTAGTCATTGGTTATCGGGTTGAACAAGGTGTGAAGGAAGGGAAGATTCAGGCTAGTATCGGAACATCTGGTCTATCCAAGAAGCCTTATTCCAACTTTCAAAAGAAGAAGGAAGGTGACACTAACGTTGTGATGAGGGGAACAATGGGGAAAGCTCCTCTAAACATTCCCTATTAGCATGTAGCAGCAGTTGCTCAAATTCCATATCAACCAATTGCTCAACAAGGTTATCAGCAACAACAACAACACCAACAGGCTCCTGTATAATAGCCTCAACAATGCAACAATCAAGCTCAGCGAGTTTCGTCCGAGAGCTCCGAGGAAGAAACTAGATCCTTTTCCCGTGTCTTACAGTCAAATATTCCCTTTTCTGATGCAAGGGGGTCATTTGACTTTGAGGGATTTGCATCCTTCTACCTTTTTGTATCCTCCTGGGTACGATGCCAATGCTCGCTACGAGTTCCATAAAGGTGTGCAGAAGATTATATCAAAAACTGTTATACCTTCCAGAATAGAGTTCAAGAGCTGGTGGATTCCAAAGATCTGACTTTTATTCCTAGAGGACCGAACGTAAAGAACAATCCTATACCTCCACACAGAAGGACAAATGTTAATGCTGTGGAAGAAGCCAAAGACCGAGAACTAATTATGAAGGTTGAAGACGTTCAGACCCCTATGGCGGTGATAGGAGAACAATTGAGGAAATGTGGTTTGATATGTTTAAAGAATAAGACTGATAATCTTACTGATGAAGATGTATCAGAGCATTTACAAGAGCTTCTGGATCAGGGTGTGATCCAAATTGAAATAGCTGGTGAAGCTAAGAAGATGAAGCACAAGTTCCGACCTCCCCGATAGTAATTTACTATCCTGCTCCATTCCTTTATGAGAGCAATCAAGCAGTCCCATGGAACTATGAGCCCAAAGCTTTTAAGCAGGGGAAAAGGTGAAGGCTTCGCATGGTGTTGAACCAAATGTAACCTCTATCGTAGAACCATGTGGAATGATGAGGAACAGAAGAGTATTCACACCTCAAAATATTGAAACACCTGCTAACGCCAAAAAGAAGACACCTGTTGTGATTCCAATTCCAAGTGCGGAGTCTCAAGAAGAGTCGTCATCACCGAAGGCCGCCTTTACACAAAAGGAGGCTGAAGAATTTTTAAAAATAATAAAGAAGAGTAACTACAAGGTAGTCGACCAGTTGAATCAGACACCAACTAAGATATCTATGTTGTCATTGTTACTAAGCTCTGAGGCTCAAAGGTCCTTTCTATTGAAGGTTTTGAGTATGGCCCATATCACCAAAGATATCACCATAGCTCAATTTGATAATGTGATAGCCAATGTCACCACTAGTAACTTTCTTTCTTTGAATGATGAAGAGTTGACTGCTGAAAATAAGAACCATAACAAGGCTCTGCACATCTCCATAAAGTGTGTGGACACAATGTTGTTGAAGGTCTTGGTGAATACTAGTTCATCCTTGAATGTGATTTCAAAGTTTACTCTTGTGATGTCACCTCTAGAAGGCCAAGAAATGAAGCAGAGTACTTTGATTGAGAAGGCTTTTGATGGTTCTAGACACGCAGTTATTGTGGAGGTGGATTTGTCCATCAAGATAGGCCAAACTATTTTTACTATTACTTTCCAAGTGATGGATATCCATCCTAGATATAGTTGCCTACTTGAAAGACCCTAGATACATGACGCATGCGCCATGACTTCTACTCTACACCAAAAACTGAAGTTCATTACCAACGGGAAAATAGTTGTGATCGGTTGAGAGGAAGATATCCTGGTTAGCAACTTAAACATCCTTCTGTTACATCAATGTTGAAGGAGAGACCGTGGAGACACCATTTCGTCACTGGAAGTTGTAAGCGTGTTTGAAGTGCAACGGGTCCCTGATTAACCCGACTCCTCCATGGCCTCTTGGCAGAAGGCTAAAGCAGTGATTGAAAGCGGAAACACCCAAAGTTGGGACAAGCTAGTCAAAGTGAATGAAAAGTTTGACAAGTTTGGGCTAGGATACCAACCATCTTCTAGTACAACGTTGGTTCCATATGACAAGAAGAATATTCCCCTGGTGGAAGAGACATTCACAAGTGCTAGACACATCTTTGGTCATCGTATGGTGATGATTGTTGAAGACCAGGGTATCAATGATGAAGCTGCTTCAAGCTGGATCCGTCAAGCAAAGCCTGGAGAAGAGCTCCACAATTGGAAGACCGTTGAAATTCCCCAGTTCTTCCCACACCAAACTTAATTTTCTTTGTTTCATCAAAACCCTATGTTCCGCCCAAGGCCTAGTGGCATCTTGTACGGGCCCCCAATGTTTTAAATCTTTGTTTGTAATTAATATACAAAATTTTGCATTCAATTTCGCTCATTTTCTTTCACATTCTACTTTTACAATAAATGATAATATTTTCATGTACGCACTTCTTAAAAAAACCTGCATAAATCATAAACATGCAAAACACCACCGAGGTCTTTGATATCGACTCTTCTATTGGCCTATATGACTTTGACTGTCCGATCTACCAAGCTAAAGATGAAGGCGAAGAAGATTGTGAACTCCCTGACGAGTTAACAAGGTTACTCAAGCAAGAGCAGAAAGTCATTCAGCCACACCAAGAGGAAGTCGAAGTCATCAACCTGGGTGCCGAGGAAGATAAAAGAGAAATGAAGATATGATCATCTCTTTAAGTTTAGCCAAGGACAAGTTGATAGAGCTTCTCTGTGAGTACTCTGATGTATTTTCCTGGTTTTATCAAGACATGTCGGGGTTGGACACTGATATTGTTTTACACAAGTTACCGCTCAATAAAGGATGCTCTGCTATCAAACATAAGTTGAGAAGAACTCGTTCTGACATGGCTCTTAAAATACATGAAGAGGTTTTAAATTAATTCGATGTTGGTACCGAAGAAAGATGGAATGGACCGCATGTGTGTGGATTACCATGATCTAAATAGAGCTAATCCTAAAGACGACTTCCCATTACCTTACATTGATGTATAGGTCGACAACATAACTCAGTTCTCAGTGTTTTCCTTCATGGATGGTTTCTTTGGGTACAATAAGATCAAGATGGACCCAAATGACATGGAGAAGACAAACTTTATCACACCATGGGGCATTTTCTGCTACAAAGATATGCCTTTCGTACTGAAGAATGCTGGGGCAACATATCAACGTGCGATGGTGACTCTCTTTCGTGATGTGATTCATAAAGAGATTGAAGTATAGGTTGATGATATGATTTCCAAGTCTCAAACCAAGGAAGAACACTTAATCAATATGCAAAAGATGTTTGCCCGATTGAGAAAGTTCAGACTAAGACTTAACCCTAAGAAATTTACATTTGGGGTACGATCTGAAAAGTTATCGGGCTTCATTGTGAGTCAGAAAGGGATTGAAGTGGACCTTGATAAGGTCCGAGCAATTCAAAATATGCATGCACTAAAGACAGAGAAAGAGGTTCGTGGTTTTCTGGGGAGACTGGACTACATTTCCAAGTTCATCTCACATCTCACCGCCACCTGCAAACCAATTTTCAAGCTCTTAAGAATAGATCAAGCGATTGAGTGGAATGATGAATGCCAAGAGGAATTCGACAAAGTTAAAGAATATTTACAAGACTCTCCAATCCTGATACCTCATATTCCTGAAAGATCGTTTATCATGTACCTGTTGTGCTTGATGAGTCTATGGGCTATGTGTTGGGACAACAAGACGACATTGGCAAGAAAGAGCATGCCATCAATTACCTCAGCAAGAAGTTCAATTATTATGAGACAAGATATTCCTTACTTGAGAAGACGTGTTGCGCACTTGCATGGGCTGTCAAGCGTCTCAGGCAGTACATGTTGACCCACACAACTTACCAGATTTCAAAGATGGATCCCAATAAATACATCTTTGAGAAACCTGCTCTCATAGAGCAATTTCGTGCGAACAACAATATTGACGTAAGAAGGAGAGAAGTGGGAAAGAACATGTGACATCGCCATAACTGCTTCCTTCAGGTAACAATTTCGCCACCTTCCCTCTAATTCATCTTGATCCATGGTTGTTATAAATGATTGAACTATAACCCTCTTTCAATTGTTAACGATTGTTGTTTGATTTAGGGTTTAATGGGTTAGGGTTTTGGTTACTTTGATTTGGGATTTTGATATTTATAGTGCAATTTTATGAAATTGGAGGTCGTAATCTTGTTTAGAAGTTTGAGCTAGGGTAGGTAAGAGGTGTTTGGTCAGAATCTGGGAACAGTCACGGCGTCGCCGCCGTGATGTCCATCATCGTTCGTTGCCATGACCTTCATCTTCCCCACCGTGAGGACCGTTGCGAGCCACCATGATTTATTCACGATTTCTGGGTCTAGCTTAGGTGTTGGTGATTGTTCATGCATATGGAGAGAGAGAGAGAGAGAGAGAGAGAGAGAGAGAGAGAGAGAGAGAGAGAGATTGCGAGGGGGGAGAGAGAGTAGAAAGAGGAAAACAAAGTGTGTTTCTGCATGTTTCTGATGTTATGATAGGAGACTGATCTCGCGTGTGCACCCTCACACATCAAAGCGTGAACCCTAAGTCTAGGCCTCTGATCAGAGTCAATTGTTAACTCATCTTGATCAAACAAATAGGATGCGTTTGACACATTCTTTTGTTTTTTCTTTACTTTATTATATATATTCTAATTTATATTATTTAATATAATTATTTAAAATACTAAAAACCAAAAATCTCACTTAAAATAATTTTTAGTCTTTCAATTTTAAGTTAAACAATTTTTTTATTAAAACTCATTAGATTATACTTTTCATTCAATAAATATTTTGGTTTTTCGGAGATTTTCATTAAATGTAATTTTTCTATTTGTTTTGTTTTTATGTACATTATTAATTATTTAATTTAATTATTAATTAATCTTATTAAGTAAATTTATTTAACATAGTTAATAATTTAGTGCTTTGTTTGATTATGTAATTTTTTTATTTTCATGTCTATTATTTTGTTAATGTGTTTATTTCACTTATGTCATAATGTAGTGCGTTACACCCTTTATTTGTAATCCTAAATTAAAAAAAACTTGTTCTGGACTGGCTCAATGGCTAGGCATAACCCAATCAACTTCTGCTCCCAGAACGACCCAAGTGCCTAAATCCAACCAATTTAGGGAAGCATTTACTTTTTTCCCCCTTTATCGGGGAACGCTGGTCGATTGACCTCTAGGGTCAACTGCCCCTACTAAGCAGTTCTTGCCGTTCACGCACGGTTCCACCATTCAGAAACAGTCATGTCGCCTGTGACCGTTACTGCGCATGTGTCCGTAGCAACGACTAGTTTGGGCACCTCTGCTCGTTCCAACGACTAGTTTCTGCCAGTTACCTATTCTTTGGGGATTGAATATCTCGCCCCGGAAACAGAGATCAATAGTCAAGCGCTGGGGGCACTATAAAAATCCTCTTATTTGAGAGGGTCAGGTATTCAATAATCATCCTAAAACACACATACTATGTACTTACCTTCTTTTCTCTCGATCCTCACTTTAGCATCGAAGTTCCTTGCAGGTACACCCCCTACTCATCTTTCATACCCAGCATTGTAGACGTTGTCTCTGGCCCACTTCAGGTTCTAATCAGCCGGTAAGATCAGTGGCGTCGACTGTGGGAAACTCTGTTTTCCTCGTCTTTCATCCATCGTGGATTCAAGACCAAAACAGTTCTTCAAATATTCTGATTATGGCCATCCTTGAATGTGATTTCGAAGTCTACTCTTGTGATGTTACCTCTAGAAGGCCTAGAAAGGAAGCATAGTACTTTGATTGTGAAGGCTTTTGATGGTTCTAGACGCGCAATTATTAGAGAGGTGGATTTGTCCATCAAGATATGCCCAACTTTTTTTACTATTACTTTCCAAGTGATGGATATCCATCCTAGATATAGTTGCCTACTTGAAAGACCCTAGATACATGACGCATGCGCCATGACTTCTACTCTACACCAAAAACTGAAGTTCATTACCAACGGGAAAATAGTTGTGATCGGTTGAGAGGAAGATATCCTGGTTAGCAACTTAAACATCCTTCCGTTACATCAATGTTGAAGGAGAGACCGTGGAGACACCATTTCGTCACTGGAAGTTGTAAGCGTGTTTGAAGTGCAACGAGTCCCTGATTAACCCGACTCCTCCATGGCCTCTTGGCAGAAGGCTAAAGCAGTGATTGAAAGCAGAAACACCCAAAGTTGGGACAAGCTAGTCAAAGTGAATGAATAGTTTGACAAGTTTGGGCTAGGATACCAACCATCTTCTAGTACAACGTTGGTTCCATATGACAAGAAGAATATTCCCCTGGTGGAAGAGACATTCACAAGTGCTAGACACATCTTTGGTCATCGTATGGTGATGATTGCTGAAGACCAGGGTATCAATGATGAAGCTGCTTCAAGCTGGATTCGTCAAGCAAAGCCTGGAGAAGAGCTCCACAATTGGAAGACCGTTGAAATTCCCCAGTTCTTCCCACACCAAACTTAATTTTCTTTGTTTCATCAAAACCCTATGTTCTGCCCAAGGCCTAGTGGCATCTTGTACGGGCCCCCAATGTTTTAAATCTTTGTTTGTAATTAATATACAAAAATTTGCATTCAATTTCGCTCATTTTCTTTCACATTCTACTTTTACAATAAATGATAATATTTTCATGTACGCACTTCTTAAAAAAACCTGCATAAATCATAAACATGCAAAAACACCACCGAGGTCTTTGATATCGACTCTGCTATTGGCCTATATGACTTTGACTGTCCGATCTACCAAGCTAAAGATGAAGGCGAAGAAGATTGTGAACTCCCTGACGAGTTGACAAGGTTACTCAAGCAAGAGCAGAAAGTCATTCAGCCACACCAAAAGGAAGTCGAAGTCATCAACCTGGGTGCCGAGGAAGATAAAAGAGAAATGAAGATATGATCATCTATTTAAGTTTAGCCAAGGACAAGTTGTTAGAGCTTCTCTGTGAGTACTCTGATGTATTTTCCTGGTTTTATCAAGACATGTCGGGGTTGGACACTGATATTGTTTTACACAAGTTACCTCTCAATAAAGGATGCTCTGCTATCAAACATAAGTTGAGAAGAACTCGTTCTGACATGGCTCTTAAAATACATGAAGAGGTTTTAAATTAATTCGATGTTGGTACCGAAGAAAGATGTAAAGGACTGCATGTGTGTGGATTACCATGATCTAAATAGAGCTAATCCTAAAGACGACTTCCCGTTACCTTACATTGATGTATAGGTCGACAACATAACTCAGTTCTCAGTGTTTTCCTTCATGGATGGTTTCTTTGGGTACAATAAGATCAAGATGGACCCAAATGACATGGAGAAGACAAACTTTATCACACCATGGGGCACTTTCTGCTACAAAGATATGCCTTTCGCACTGAAGAATGCTGGGGCAACATATCAACGTGCGATGGTGACTCTCTTTCGTGATGTGATTCATAAAGAGATTGAAGTATAGGTTGATGATATGATTTCCAAGTCTCAAACCAAGGAAGAACACTTAATCAATATGCAAAAGATGTTTGCCCGATTGAGAAAGTTCAGACTAAGACTTAACCCTAAGAAATTTACATTTGGGGTATGATCTAAAAAGTTATCGGGCTTCATTGTGAGTCAGAAAGGGATTGAAGTGGACCCTGATAAGGTTCGAGCAATTCAAAATATGCATGCACTAAAGACAGAGAAAGAGGTTCGTGGTTTTCTGGGGAGACTGGACTACATTGCCAAGTTCATCTCACATCTCACCGCCACCTGCAAACCAATTTTCAAGCTCTTAAGAATAGATCAAGCGATTGAGTGGAATGATGAATGCCAAGTGGCATTCGACAAAGTTAAAGAATATTTACAAGACTCTCCAATCCTGATACCTCATATTCCTGAAAGATCATTTATCATGTACCTGTTGTGCTTGATGAGTCTATGGGCTATGTGTTGGGACAACAAGACGACATTGGCAAGAAAGAGCATGCCATCTATTACCTCAGCAAGAAGTTCAATTATTATGAGACAAGATATTCCTTACTTGAGAAGACTTGTTGCGCACTTGCATGGGCTGTGAAACGTCTCAGGCAGTACATGCTGACCCACACAACTTACCAGATTTCAAAGATGGATCCCAATAAATACATCTTTGAGAAACCTGGTCTCACAGAGCAATTTCGTGCGAACAACAATATTGACGCAAGAAGGAGAGAAGTGGGAAAGAACATGTGACGTCGCCATAACTGCTTCCTTCAGGTAACGATTTCGCCACCTTCCCTCTAATTCATCTTGATCCATGGTTGTTATGCATGATTGAACTATAACCCTCTTTCAATTGTTAACGATTGTTGTCTGATTTAGGGTTTAATGGGTTAGGGTTTTGGTTACTTTGATTTGGGATTTTGATATTTATGGTGCAATTTTATGAAATTGGAGGTCGTAATCTTGTTTAGAAGTTTGAGTTAGGGTAGGTAAGAGGTTTTTGGTCAGAATCTGGGAACAGTCACGGCGTCGCCGCCGTGATGTCCATCATCGTTGCCATGACCTTCATCTTCCCCACCGTGAGGACCGTTGCGAGCCACCATGATTTATTCACGATTTCTGGGTCTAGCTTAGGTGTTGGTGATTGTTCATGCGTATGGAGAGAGAGAGAGAGAGAGAGAGAGAGAGAGAGAGATTGCAAGGGGGAGAGAGAGTAGAAAGAGGAAAACAAAGTGTGTTTCTGCATGTTTCTGATGTTATGATAGGAGACTGATCTCGCGTGTGCACCATCACACATCAAAGCGTGAACCCTAAATCTAGGCCTCTGATCAGAGTCAATTGTTAACTCATCTTGATCAAACAAATAGGATGCGTTTGACACATTCTTTTGTTTTTTCTGTACTTTATTATATATATTCTAATTTATATTATTTAATATAATTATTTAAAATACTAAAAACCAAAAATCTCACTTACTTAAAATAATTTTTAGTCTTTCAATTTTAAGTTAAACCATTTTTTATTAAAACTCATTAGATTATACTTTTCATTCAATAAATATTTTGGTTTTTCGGAGATTTTTATTAAATGTAATTTTTCTATTTGTTTTTTTTATGTACATTATTAATTATTTAATTTAATTTAATTAATTTAATTATTAATTAAATTTATTAAGTAAATTTATTTAACCTAGTTAATAATTTAGTGCTTTGTTTGATTATGTAATTTTCGATTTTCATGTTTATTATTTTGTTAATGTGTTTATTTCACTTATATCATAATGTAGTGCGTTACACCCTTTATTTGTAATCCTAAATTAAAAAAAAAACTTGTTCCGGACTGGCTCAATGGCTAGGCATGGCCCAATCAACTTCTGCTCCCAGAATGATCCAATTACCTAAATCCTGCCAATTTAGGGAAGCATTTACTTTTTCCCCCTTTATCGGGGAAGGCTGGTCGGTTGACCTCTAGGGTCAACTGCCCCTACTCAGCAATTCCTCCCGTTCACGCACGGTTCTACGATTCAAAAACAGTCATGTCGCTTGTGCCCGTTACTGCGCCTGTGTCCGTAGCATTGACTAGTTTTGGGCACCTCTGCTCGTTCCAATGACTAGTTTCTAGCAGTTTCCTATTCTTTGGGGATTGAATATCTCGCCCCGGAAATAGGGATCAATAAAAATCCTTTCATTTGAGAGGGTCAGATATTCAGTAATCATCCTAAAACACACATACTCTGTATTTGCCTTCTTTTCTCTCGATCCTCACTTTAGCATCGAAGTGCCTTGCAGGTACACCCCCTCCTCATCTTTCACACCCAGCATTGTAGACGTTGTCTCTGGCCCACATCAGGCTCTAATCAACTGGTAAGATCAGTGGCGCCGACTGTGGGAACTCTGTTTTTCCCGTCTTTCTTCCATCGTAGATTCAAGACCAAAACAGTTCTTCCAAGATTCCGATTATGGCCAGCCGTGACAATGTTTGTGATGCTCGCAACTCTACCTTCCTCCACGTCAGCAAGAATGATACTGACGGATCAACCCCTTTTCTTGGGTGCGACGTCCATCAACAAAGAAATGGAGCCACCACGTCTCCCTCCCCCGTTCGCGCTAATCACGCTGAGGTCCAGTCCTTCCAGAACCACCAACCTGTCCCATTTCCGCCCAGTACCGACCCGGCCATGGCGGCCCTCCTCGAGGCCCCCAACAAGACCAACCTTCTAATCCTTCATCAGAACGCAAGGATTGGAGCCCTAGATGTGTCTAGTCAACCAAGATCCCTTCCATTGAGGAAATAGCGTCGAAGATCATTGAGTCCTCCTCTCCAGCATGAAGGAGACCGCTGGGCATCACCAGAGCCAGAGTCCCAGGTAATTAGAAAGCGTGACCGCATCTCTCCCTGCCAGTATTCCTCGGGGACCAAGAGGACTAGAAGAGGCCTACAAGAAGAACCCTAGCATTCGCTTCCGCCAAGATCCAAGGGTCGGGCACGAACCCCATCTCCCCACCGAGATCGTCGTCTTACCCTTGGACGAAGCACTCGTTCTCTGTCATGGTCTAGTAGCAGCGATGACAAGCCTCACGACTTGTTGTCCCAAGAAATTATGGCCATGCGCCTACCAAAGGGACTGGAGAGACCACCATTTATGGGCACGTATGACGACACCACAGATCCCGACGAGCACATCGAGAATATCGATGCACTGCTCGATTACTGTGGCGTCCGAGGAGCCATCAAATGTAGGTTATTTCCTAACCACGCTGAGGAAGGGAGAACGACTTGGTACAAGAATATTCCCGATGAATCCATCACATCTTGAAGGCAGTTAGGGAGAATGTTTTCCAGGCACTTCACGGCCTTTCACCGTCACCCAAAGACTGAAGCCTCCCTTGAGGCTATCATTCAAGGGAAAGATAAATCTCTTCGAGCCTATATCAAAAGGTTCAACAAAGAAGTTGTCCATGTCTCCACGATCGATGACATGAAGAAGTTCTTGCTTGAGCGAGCGCTCCGTCCTTGCACGAAATTTTCCAAAGCAGTTGGCATTGAAACTCCAGCGACGTTAGACGCCTTCATCCTCAAGGCGCAGGCGTACATCCAGTATGAGGAGAAATAAGCTACTAGATCTGCCCAGGACTTGAGGCACCAAGAGAGTGCCAGGTCGTCCAAGCACGATGACCCCTCGACATCTCCTCGTGGAGATAAAAGACACGAGGATCGCCCCCAGGAGCCCCGGGACAACAAAGGGCCTACTGGCTATTTCCATGAATATACTCCTCTGAGTGTCTCTCGAGAAAAGATCATCTCTGAGTGCGCCAACTCGGAGTTCTTGCAAGCAGGGGTCTGATTCCCTAAAGAGATATCGCCCAATCCAAATATCGACAAGTCAAAGTATTGCCGGTTCCACAAGAGCCACGACCATATGACCGACGACTGCATCTATCTGAAGGATGCCATTGAGATACTGATCAGAGAAAGGCACCTGAAACAATTCACCAAGAAGAAGGATACTCCTCCGTGAGACGCCCAAGAGTCCAAGAAGGTAGATGAGGAGGTGCCTTCCCCGGAAGAAACCATCCTTCAAGTCGCTTGAGCATTTAGCGTCCTGAAGACTTCTACATCCCTGAGGGGCTCAACGTCCCTCCTTACTTCACTGCACACAGCCCATGGGAGACCTTCCCCTCCATCATGGTCATCTCCTAAGGGGGCTTCAACAAGGTTATCGTGGGATCTGTCAAAAGGAAGTTCGAGCACCTTATCAGCAATAGCTCAAACCGAAACTCCACCCTCGGCAGGGCCCAGGGAGAGTCTGTTCCCATCTGCTTCTACTATGAAGAACTACTCGGCGGAGCTCCCAATGCCAGCATTCCTCTGCTCGTAAGATCCCAAATGGCCAACTTTGATGTCTGGCGAATCCTTGTCGATCAAGGCAGCTCAGTTGACATTATGTATTCCCAATTGTTCGCCACTCTTCAGCTGGACGAATCACACCTGAAGTCCTACGTAGGCTCTGATCTACAGGGCTTCAATGGGTTAGTCACAAAGCCTTGGGGGTACGTAGAACTGATCTTGAATCTTGGGTTTGTAGAAATGGCCAGGTCTATCAAAGTCCACTTCCTGGTCATCGACTGGTCGTCCCTATACCAATGCATCTTTGAAAGACTAACTCTGGCTAAATTGGTAGTCATGCCTTCGACCGTGCACCTGAAGATGAAGTATTACACTCCCAAGGGCCTCGTGGTCACTTTGCACGGGGACATCGAAGCAACAAGGAGATGTTTCGAGGCAGCCTCCAAAGGGTTGAACACTATCGCTGCCAAGTCGAAGACTCCCGACAAGCTTGCTCTGCCCTGTGTCGCTACTGCGAAAATCGGCGCCGGCTGAACAGAAGAGTCGCCACCGTGCGTTATTTATCCCACGGGAGGGAAAGGAAACGCTCAGAGTAAACCTCGCACAACACGGGAAAGGTATGGTCGTCGCAACCAAAACCTGGATTCGGGAGTCGGTTACGCAAGGGGAAGGTATTAGCACCCCTCACGTCCGTCGTACTCGACGGGATCCACGCTTGTTTTCGGGTATGGATTGTTATTCTATCTAAACTATAGGTCAAGGGTTAAAAAGAAAATAAAATGAAAATAAAAATGACTCGGCAAAGTATCGCACTTTATGCCTACGTATTCCCGTCTGGAACGAGAAATCAGAGTCAACGTAGTTCGCCTACCTACGGGAAAGGAGGGGAAGGTTGCTCGCTAGGATATCGCATCCTATGCCTACGTACTTCCACACAGCATGGAAGATCAGAGCAAACGTAGTTCGGGCCACGGAAGACACAGGCTTGTCTTGGTTGATTTTATTCTTTCTGAAAAAGGTTTTCTTGATTAGCAGTCCCGGCGGACAAAAATGACGGCTTGATGAGTTCCCGTTCTTTTAAGAAAGAAGTGTCTTTTATTGTGTTTGAAATCTTTATGGTATTTTTCTGTTTGTTTTGAGGAAGAAGAGACAGAACTCTAACCTATGGTTGCGAAGGGAAACAAACTAACCTAATGTTATCATGCATGGGTTAAGACCTAGTGTCTATCATGCTCCTCTCTTGCACAGAGAGAAACAGAGATCCTACGGGATAGGCAGAAACAGAAACAATAACAGACATAATAAAGCGGTAAAATGCATGGATGCAGCAATACAAGTTAGGCAAGGGAGTCGCACTCAACCTCGAACCTAGAAAACAATAGGCAAAAGTGAACAGGATTCACTTTCAACCCAACAAGGTAAACAGCAAACAATACAGTCAGGAAAACCAATCAATACATCAAGAAATGAAATACAGCAAAAATAAACAGCCACAACAGCTCTACATCAATATCTATCTTCAAGTCATCTCCAATCAGCTACAAGCTTCAGTCAGCAGCAGTCTCTATCTTCACAGTCTTCAAGCAAAGATCTTGAGCACCAGTCCTTAGTCTACAATGGCTTTTCTTCAAGTCTCAGGCTCCAGGATGAATATCAGTCAACCAGATGAAGTGAATGAATGTTAGACAATTAATTACCTACCAAGGGTGGTTCATCAACTGTTAACATTAAACAGAAAGTTTTCTCTCAAAAGTTCTATCTTTCAAATACATTCACTGATCCTTCCAAAGGAAGGAGGTGGATATTTGAAAGAGACTTTGAATCATAGAGAAAGGATATAGGCAAACAAAGCCATCTATGTTTGTGAATCAAGTTGCTAGACTAAGCTCTTCCTAACCCTAAATCCTATAGTCTTCCACAGTCTTCTAGCAAACACAGCATCTTCAATGAAGTTGAACTTGTTCTTCCATCTTGAGTCTTCAATGTGCTTCATCCACAAGGTCTTCACAAGGTCCTCAATTCAATCTTCAAAGGTCCACACCCAAAGGAGAAGAAAAAGAAGCAAAACAATACCAACTGTGCCCTAAAGGCCACACAAATGATCAATCAATTCAAAAATCAACCAAAAATAGCATATGGTAATATAAATTCCTAATATAAATTCTAGGGGATCCTATTTAACTACCCTTAAGTCCCATATATTCCCCATAGGCTAACTTGTCCTAAAAATCCCAAAAATAAAATGTTGAAGTTCAAGTATACTACTTAAAAACCCTAATTAAACTATCCTAAGTTCAATTATCTAAACTAATCAAATTTTATTCTAAAAAAAACTAGTAATAAATTCTGGGAATACTACAATTCAATATTAATCACCACAAAAAAGAATGGGCAAAAAATCTATTTCTAAGTGTAAGAACAAAAATCTACAAGATCATGTATGAAATAAAACCTTCAAAATATGCATTTATTTGTAAAATATGTGGAAAATGCGAAAAAAATATAAAATGCAATTTTTATATTTTTTTAATTTTCTAGACATGTTAAGGAAAATATTAAAAAAAGAATGAGTAAAAAACATGCATTATTTATTTAGTTATGATTTTTAGAAGATGAGTAAAATAAAATGCAAATTGAAAAATGAAAATAAAAGAATTAAAGAAGAGGGGTGCAGATAGCATGCTGGGCCAGTTATGCGCGTGTGGGCTTTGGCTGATGGGGGGTGCGAAAAGAAGAAGAGCCCAACGAGCTCATTTAATGAAACGACGCCGTTTCATTCATGTGGGAATTCCCTCCAAAATTCTGAATTAAATCACGGCCATCCGATGGGAGTCTTGGTCAAGACTTTTAGGAGCATCCAACGGCCCTCCCTTTTCTTCTTCATGTAAAACCCTAACCAAACCAGAATTTCCACTCCATGCCATGATCTTCTACTCCCTCTAGCTCACTCGTTTCTCCATGAAAACACACGAAATAAAGACCAAAAACGATCCTCTTCTTGCCCTCTATCCAACCATGTCCATATCTCCTCTTGAAACCACCTAGAATGTGCAAACCGAAAACACCCATCCATGGTTCCACCATGAAAGCTTGACATGCAACTGTAACAAACCTTGAAAATAATTGTAGCCACGTGTTCTATATGTTACACTGAGTATACTAAACTATAGCACATGCTTTTAATCTTCATATATCAACCATTCTTGATCTTGAAAGAATTGTTACCATATCTTGAACCTCCATGGATTGACCTTAAACTCACCATAAATGATCCTTAAGTGGTCTCTATCATGAATATCACAACAAATAACCCTAACCATGCATAATTATGGTGATTCGAATCAAAACGTATTCTTACCAATTGGATATGGTGATGATGGTTATCCCTCGTTTCAGCCCTTGCCAATGGTGCCAAATGATCTTTATATGATGGTGATGATGCTGGTGAAGAGAATTCGTGTTTACACCTCTTGAAAATGCCAATTCGAAGCTTCACGCCACTTGGAGTGATGGAGAAGAACTCATGATCCAGCCACGATTTGAGGTGCCTTCTTCGTGCTTTTTACTCTACAACAATGGATGATGATGATGATGATGATAGCTAGCACAAACAATGGAGTTTGGGAGAGATGGGAATCAAAATGCAATTTTGGAGTTATGAGATGAAAGTATGGTTTGCAAGCAAATAGAATCACCAACCCCACAACAAATAGCTTCATTTCCTTATATAGGAGAGTATTAACAGAATGAGAAGTTTCTAGATTGGTCCTAGAGGGATCTAGAAGCTTATGGAACTTTCATGAATTTATCATTTGATGGTATTTTGAATCATATCATATCATGCTTGCACCTTGGGTAAACTTGAGTGAAAATCTCCCCTCATGAGATATTAGGAGTGTATGCATGAAAAACCAAGTTTTCCTTGCCTTGTGTTAAGCTTTACCATGTTGCCTTATGATGTAAGAAACAAATTTACAAAGGAAGTCCAATTTTTAAACCTAAACTCAAAAATGTGGCTGAACCAATGTCTTTAAAATGATGTTGGGAATCAATTTGGTATATTGGATGACCCATATTGGCTTTGTAGATCTCTCAAACCATTTTCCAACTTGAACTTTTTCAAGTTATATGCCTTTTTAAGTCATTTTCACCACTTTTTAAAATTCCATGCTCCAAGCTTTTTCAAACTTTCACACCTTCTTTTCTAGCCTTAAAATCCCATTTTGAACAACTTTGATGTTGGAAAGTTTTCCATTTGAAGCTTCCTTGTATGAGTTTTAGGCATGTGCTATGAATGACCTGTAATCACCAAATGACCAAAATACCCTTTGCTCGCCAAGACCATAAGTAGAGTTCCACAAATCATATGAAGGAATACTATACCATTCTAGAAATCTAAAACAATGAGGAACAACTCTTATGTTGACCAGAAATTCATTTTAAATCTCCTTGAGGGGTAAAAATTGCTTGGAAGTCAAGTCACTTTCACAGACAAAACTTCAGATACCTCAGATGACCTGTAACTTGCAAGGACCATAACTTGAGTTCTATAAATCTCCTTGATGTCTTCCACCACTCAAATTAAAGGTCTTGAGATCCTCTACAAGTTTCATGTTAGCCAAGGATCCATTTGAAGCTTGCATTTTGACTTATCTTGCTTGGAAATTTGACCTAAATTAGGGGATTTTACACAGAAACCCTAATCTAGAAACTCCTCTTCTCCTTGATTTCTCTTGAATTCTTCTTGACATATCACCGTATCCTTATTCTTTATGTCAAATGATGAACCCCACATCTCTCCAATAGCCCTTAATGCCTTTCAATCAGTCAATTGACCTAGAGTTGACCCAGGGTTGACCCAGATGAAACCCTAGTTGACTGTCTTCAACTGTAATTCTTGTGACTTCACCAATGACTTGTATCCTTCTTCAAATGACTTTCTAAGTCCTCCAAGATGTCTAGATACTCCCCATGCTCAGCCCACAGCTCACCATTTCTTTGTTGATCCTCAGACACCCTCAGTTAGGAGATAGATGAACTGCTTGACCCATTGACTTGATAGCTTCCAAATTCTTTTCTGATGACTTGAATGAGGTTGAATCAGGATAATAACCTCTTGATAGGCCTCTAGAGATGAGAATAATGATTGGTCCCCCTGTTGTATGACTTGCTATGCTTATGCTATGCAGATGAGTAACCTATGTACCTGACTCTATGTGCAAATGCTAATGATATTGAAACATAAACCAAGTGAATAAGGTTGGGCAAATTTTAGGGTGCAACAGCTGCCCCTATTCAAGCGGCTTGGACCCGATTGGGTGAAGAGCCCGGAGCCTTCAGACATTCGTGGTACGAGACGGTTGAATACTATGAACCCAGAAAGTTGCCAACCGCAGAAATAAATTGCGCTCCTGCTTGAGGAACGACATTCATCAGTTGAATCTGACTGTTACGGCAACCCACTGATCTCGTGCGATCGTGCTGGGGATTCTTCTCATCATCCTGAAAAAGATTGAATCATCAGAAACTTCGTCCTTTGCTTGTCCACGTCAGGACTCTATCTGCTGTCAACTCGGAAAAAACTTCAACAACTTTGCTGGGGACGGCTCGTCTGCCTTCTCGTCAGAGATAAATCGTCCACGTTAGGAATAAACTCTTCCACGTTAGGAATACCACCGTCCACGTCAGGACTCACCTTTCCACGTAAGGAATACATCGCTTTTCCCCGTCAGGGGTGACTTTTCTCTGCTTTGTCAAACTCTTCCACGCAAGGAATACGTCTTCTTTTGCTTTGTCCACGTAAGGACTCTTTCTTTTTCCACGTTAGGAATGCTTTTTCTTTCCACGTAAGGAATCTATCTTCTTTTTCCACGTTAGGAATAACTTCTTTGATCTGTCCGCGTCAGGGCTAAACTCTTCCACGTCAGGAATAATCTCTTTCTTTCCACGTCAGGAATCAATCTTGATATGTCCGCGTGAGGACTCAATCTTTCCACGTAAGGAATAAACTCGTCTTTCCACGTAAGGAAACCATTTTTCTTCCACGTAAGGAATGCTCTTGATATGTCCACGTAAGGACTCTGATCTTTCCACGTTAGGAATAAACTCGTCTTTCCACGTAAGGAAACCATTTTCTTTCTACGTAAAGAATACATCTTAGTCCGTCCATGTAAGGATTCCAATCTTCATTCCACGTAAGGAATCACAATCTTATCTTGATCTGTCCACGTGAGGACCCCCCTCTTTTCCACGTAAAGAATGCATCTTCGTTCCACGTAAGGAATCAAACTTGTCCCCGTTAGGACTACATCGTCCACGTTAGGACCCACCTTTCCACTTTAGGAATCACCATCTTTTCCACGTAAGGAAACCACAATACGATTGGTCCATGTAAGGACTCCCGTCTTGATATGTCCACGTAAGGACTCAATCTTTCCATGTAAGGAAATGTATCTTGATTTGTCCACGTAAGGACTCACATCTTCATCTGATGAAATAATAGAACCTGTCCACGTTAGAACTTGCGTGTCTTTGACTTGCTGGGGAAATAACCCCGTCCACGTCAGGACACACACTTCGCCAACAACACGAAGAAGGATAAATTTGGTCCACGTCAGGACTCTCGTATCTTGTCATTACGAAGAACTATAAACTTGTCCACGTCAGGATGCACATCTCACCATTACAAATAGAGATATCTGCTGGAAATAAATTGTCCACGTCAGGACTCATTTCTCCATTGACCCCAAACCACAAACTTCTTAGCACTGACGGCGACTTTGAAGCGGACTCTACTGGGGATATCTGGAAATCAAACTACCGGGCGCCTGTTCTGATAACCGACGGCAGCCTCCGAAATTCTGATTCATGAACCTTCTGATGACAAATAACTCTGCTTGGGAATGAGGAGAGATTTTGCCTACTGACTCTGGCGGGGAAAACACGAGAAATTCACAAATAACTCTGTTCGGAGACAAAGAGAACTTCATTATGATAACTCTGTGGGGAGTAATGCCGAAGCTGACACTTCATGGGATGTCTCGCGTCGAGATCTTGGATGCTTGATAATTCATTTGAGCAAGAGCTCTCTCTACCTGCATGAGAAATAACACTTGAACACAAACGGTTAACCAACCTGGTTTATGTTTCAAAAATGCGTATGTTTGACGGCGATGCAATGCTCCATTCGACATGGAAATGCTACGCTTTTATTTGGTGGACGCAAGTATAACACTATATGCCGATGCCAATATGACACTATATGCCAATGCACCATATGCCGATGCAAATGCAGACTCGAACTGCTGGGTACAGAAACTGCTTCAGCAAAATAAATGCTGAAGATAATGCCAACTCCGCTGGGGATAGCCAGGTGCTACAAAATAAATGCTGTAAGAGTGAAGTCGACTCTGCTGGGAAATGGGAACTTGAACCAAACACCTCGTTGAAGTAACATCCTGCTGGGGAATATACCTCTGCTGGAGAGTGGCAGATGCGCTTGGTATGATTGGACTTCTGCTGGAAAGTGAACGAATATCACACAGTATTCTGACGAAATAAACGCCATGACCCACACCAACTTTGCCGGGGAGAGCCTTAATCTTCGAGTTCCACTGGGAGGAATACTCGCTGAGAAGAGAAATCCGCCGGGGATGGGATGATTCTCTTGGGGAAAATCAACTGACTCCGCTGGGAGAGAGTAAATGACCCTGCGGGGAGAGGTAAACTGCCTGAATACAGCTCACAAATATCAATCTTCTGCGGCTAAACCACTCGGCTCGAGACAAGGGAATCCTTCTGGGGGGACACCATACTGTCTGAATACAGCCTTACGATCTTGGAATCGTCAATCCTGTTGAGGATAAATGACTTTGCTGGAGCATGTCCTTTGGATAAGCTACGACTAGCTGGGGAATTCTGTCCTTCTTCGGGAAGAACATGCATGACCTGCGTGAGGGTCGAGTCTTTCGTTAATGCAATCTTTTGATCATCTTCCTCGTACGGCTATGAAACCTGCAACAACACAAACAAGACAAGACAAGCCTATGCAACCAAATCGATTCAGGTTAGCGACGTTATTTTCAGTTAATTCGAAGCTTTAGCAATTGTTGGCAAGGGCCAGTGATGTTATACGCATGCTAGTTTCAATAAACTTAGGCGTTTTATCATGCACAAAACAGTAAAGAGCCAGCATCAAGTACTGAATAACATATTTCATTGATTGGGCCCCTGAATGGGCGGAGTTTTGTACACGGGAGGTAACCCCTGAAAAGAGGAAGCTACACAAAGCAAATATACAAGTATGCACAAGAAGCATAAATATATTGACAAACTAAATTTGTACACATGTCGGCAACGGGATGCAGATGAACACCACGAATTGATCCTCCTATGACTCATCCGACTCTAATGCTTTCCCGGTATTCACACTTCTGTGGAGATTGTATCAGATAACCGATCCCTTAGGCATTCTCCCGCACTGATGCTCATTGCAATATCAAATTCGGACCGCAGTCATTTGCTTTTCAAATCCCTAACTTTTGCGTGAACCGCCCCTTACGGGTTTTCAGTTCACCGGGATACCCTTTTTTGCCGAAGCCGCCCAGTGTAGGTTTTCAACTTCGCGGGTGTACATTTTTTCAATTTTATCCCTAATTTTTGCCCGAACCTTTCATTCTGTTTTTGGTTCGCCAGGATGCCCCATTTTTGCCTGGACTCTCTTTTTCTGTCCAGCGGGTCTATTTTAAGCAAAGTATTTTTTAACTGCGTCCGAATTCACAGGCGACGTGAAGTCTTCACCGTCCATAGTGGACAACAACAACGCTCCTCCTGAAAAGACTTTCCTGACAACGTATGGCCCTTCGTAGTTGGGGGTCCACTTGCCCCTGTGATCTGCTTGCGGCGGGAGAATCCTTTTCAGCACAAGGTCGCCCGTCTGAAAGCTTCGCGAATGTATTTTTTTATCATACGCTTTCTTCATTCGACTCTGGTATAAGCGACCGTATGCTAGAGAAGCTAGCCTCTTCTCATCCATCAAACTCAGTTGGTTCAACCTGTCTTTTACCCATTCTGCCTCGTCCAGCTGAACGTCTCGCAATACCCTCAGAGAAGGGATCTCAACTTCCAATGGTAATACCGCTTCCATTCCATACACTAATGAGAACGGGGTTGCCCCGGTTGATGTGCGTACCGTCGTACGATAACCGTGCAAAGCGAAAGGTAGCATCTCGTGCCAATCCTTATAGGTCACCACCATTTTCTGAACGATCTTCTTGATATTCTTATTGGCTGCCTCAACAGCGCCATTCATCTTGGGTCGGTACGGGGAGGAGTTGTGATGTTCGACCTTGAAATTCTGACAGAGCTCCTTCATCATTTTGTTGTTCAGGTTCGAACCGTTGTCCGTGATTATCCGCTCGGGAATCCCATATCGGCAAATGATATCTCTCTTGATGAATCTGGCCACCACTTGCTTAGTTACATTTGTGTAAGATGCCGCTTCCACCCATTTGGTGAAATAATCGATTGCTACTAGGATGAACCGATGCCCGTTAGAAGCTGTCGGCTCGATCTTTCCAATCATATCGATTCCCCACATCGAAAATGGCCAAGGCGATGACATCACATTCAGAGGACTTGGAGGCACATGGATCTTGTCAGCATAGATTTGGCACTTGTGGCATTTCCTCGCAAACTTGAAACAATTAGTTTCCATGGTCAGCCAAAAGTAGTCTGCCCGCAGCAGCTTTCTTGTCATAGCATGTCCACCAGCATGCGTACCAAAGGTACCTTCGTGTATTTCCTCCATGAGTAGCTTTGCCTCTCTTTCGTCTACACAACGCAACAGCACCAAATCGTGGTTTCTTCTGTATAAGACGCCATCCGGGTTCAAATAGAAATTGCCTGCTAATCTCCTGAGAGTCTTCTGATCTTGACTGGATGCCCCAGCCGGATACTCTTTATTCTTCAGGAAGTTAAGGATATCAAAATACCATGGTTTTTCATCAGATGCTTCATCAATAGCAAATACATAAGCTGGTCTGTCAAGCCGAGAGATAACGATTCGGGGAGCCTCGTTCCAGAAGTTGACTTTGTACATGGAAGACAAAGTGGCCAGGGCGTCAGCCATTTGATTCTCTGCCCGCGGTACGTGATGCAATTCAACCTTGTCGAAGAAAGGCAACAATCTCCTTGCATAATTCATGTAATGTATTAAGTTGGGCTGACGCGTCTCCCATTCCCCTTTGATCTGATTCACCACCAGAGCTGAGTCTCCGTATACGTCTAAATTCTTGATTCGTAAATCAATGGCTTCTTCAAGCCCCATTATACAAGCTTCGTATTCGGCCTCATTATTGGTAACTGCAAAGGTCAATCGGGCAGTAAACGGGATGTGCGACCCGTGTGGCGTAGTGATGATTGCCCCGATTCCACTACCGTAAGCATTCACAGCTCCGTCAAAGATCATCTTCCATTTAGAACCCAACTCTGGTCCTTCGTCTGGCAACGGTTCTTCACAATCTTTCATCTTGAGGTACATGATATCCTCGTCAGGAAAATCAAACCTCATCGATTGGTAATCTTCAATAGGCTGCTCCGCCAAGTACTCAGACAGTACACTCCCCTTTATAGCCTTTTGCGAGACATATTGGATGTCATATTCGGTCAAGACCATCTGCCAACGGGCAATTCTTCCTGACAATGCCTGCTTTTCAAATACATATTTGATAGGATCCATCTTCGAGATGAGCATGGTTGTATGATTCAGCATGTATTGCCTCAAACGCTTGGCGGCCCAAGCTAGTGCGCAACAAGTTTTCTCGAGCATTGAGTATCTGGATTCACAGTCTGTAAATTTCTTACTCAAGTAGTAGATCGCATGCTCTTTTCTTCCTGTCTCGTCGTGTTGACCGAGAACACAACCCATGCTTCCCTCAAGAACTGTCAAATACATAATCAAGGGTCTCCCTGCCACTGGGGGTATCAAAATAGGAGGCTCCTGCAGATACTTCTTTATTTTATCGAACGCCTTTTGACAATTTTCGTTCCACGTTACAGCTTGATCTTTCTTTAGTAACTTGAATAGTGGTTCACACGTAGCAGTTAGGTGAGATATGAACCGGGCGATGTAGTTCAACCTCCCTAAAAACCCGCGCACCTCTTTCTCTGTTTTAGGCGTCGGCATTTCTTGAATCGCTTTTATTTTAGCAGGATCAACCTCTATTCCTCTTTCGCTTACGATAAATCCCAGCAGCTTACCCGATCTCACCCCGAAGGTGCATTTATTAGGGTTCAGCCTCAGCCTGAACTTCCTAAGCCTTTTAAATAACTTCAGCAGATTCACCAGATGCTCTTCCTCCGTCTGGGATTTGGCAATCATATCGTCCACATAAACTTCGATCTCTTTATGCATCATATCATGGAAAAGAGTCGTCATCGCACGCTGATATGTTGCCCCATCATTTTTCAAACCAAAGGGCATCACTTTGTAGCAAAATGTTCCCCAAGGCGTTATGAAAGTGGTTTTCTCCATATCCTCTGGCGCCATTTTAATTTGATTATAGCCTGAAAAGCCATCCATGAAGGAGAATACGGAGTATTGAGCCGTATTATCAACTAGCACGTCAATATGAGGAAGTGGAAAATCGTCTTTTGGGCTTGCTTTATTCAAATCTCTATAATCCACGCACATTCGAACCTTGCCATCTTTCTTTGGCACTGGTACGATATTGGCAACCCAAGATGGATACTTTGTCACAGCCAGGAAACCAGCGTCCCATTGTTTCTGAACTTCCTCTTTGATCTTCACTGCCATATCTGGTCGGGTTCTGCGAAGCTTTTGTTTGACTGGCAGGCATTCTTCTTTCAGTGGCAGGCGGTGCACAACCATATCTGTATCGAGCCCTGGCATATCTTCATACGACCAAGCGAATACATCATTATACTCTCGGAGCATTTCAACCAGTCTTCGCTTGATATCGCCCTGCAGCGCGGCTCCGATACGAATATTCTTCTCAACCCCTTCCGACCCCAAGTTGATAATTTCGATGACCTCGTCGTGAGGCAGAATGGCTCTTTCCTCTTGCTTCACCAACCAAGACAGTTCTTCAGGAACGTCGCTATCTTCGACAACCTCTTCTTCAGCCTGAAATACCGGGTGTTCAAAGTCGGGACGAGTCATAGGTGGTTCAAGGATGTCATCTGAAAATGTTATCCTGCAAAAGGAATGGTTAAGTGCTTCAAAATGCGTATAAAGCGAATAACCGCGTTGCCATTTTATTGAAAAATATAAAACAAGAAAGACAGGGATTACAGTATTTGCACATGAAAAAAACGCCATTTATTTAATGATTAACACACAATGTTCATAACAACACAGTCCTGAGCAAATCATGATGCCCCGGGCAAGACATCAGATTATTCAACAATTAATAAAGCAAAGCATTACTGTTTAAGAGTCACAGGAACAAGCTCCTGAATAGACCAGTTGCACAGTCCTTGCCTCGGCGTGCTTGGCTGAATCCAGGCATCCATATCACAGTCGCTGTCTCCTTCGTCCGATTCCGAAGCAGCATTGATGGTCTCATGACATACTCCACTGGCAGAGATGGTTATTGGTCCTCTGAAACGGGGTGCCCCCACAGCAGGTGTTGATGACGACGGTTGATATCCCAACCCGAATCGGTCCATCTTCACAGGGATGTCCAACACTTTGCCCCAGCCCTTGGCTTCTCCTGCTTCCACTAGAGCTTGAGCTTCTTTATACGATGAGACGGCTATCTCTGGTACTTTGCTCGGCCCGGGACCCTTGTCCTTGATGCGCAACCCTTCAAATGCCTGGCAGGGTGTTTCGTGGATCTCTCCGTCGACCTCCACATATTTAAATGACGATAGATGGCTGACCAGGATGTCCTCTTCTCCGCATACAGTGACTACGCTATCTCCGACCATATACTTCAACTTCTGATGTAGGGTAGACGTGACTGCCCCCGCCCCATGAATCCAGGGTCTTCCAAGCAAGCAGCTGTACGCAGGCTGTATATCCATGATATAAAACTCAGTTGCAAACACCTCCGGCCCCACCTGTAGAGGCAATGTGATCGATCCAAAGACTGTTCTCCGCGTGCCGTCAAATGCTCTGACTATCAAGTCGCTGGGCGTGCACAAGATTCCTCTAACATCCAGTTTCATCATCGCCTTCTTGGGCAGCACATTCAAAGACGATCCGGTGTCGACCAATACATGCGACATTACTGATCCTCTACACTCGACGGATACGTGCAGCGCCATATTATGATCTCTCCCTTTCGGGGTCAAATCAAAGTCGGTAAAGCCCAAGCTGTGGCCTGCATTCACATGTGCCAACACTCCTTCCAGCTGATTTACAGAGACGTCTTGGGGTACGAAGGAAGTATCCAGGACTTTCAGCAAAGCATTTCTGTGAGCTTCCGAACACAACAACAATGACAGGATAGATATTTTGGACGGCGTCTGCTGCAGATGCTCCACAATCTTATAATCACTTTTTCGAATCAAGCGCATGAACTCTTCTACGTCTTTCGATGCCGATTCTTTGTCACTTACTTGCACTGGGACGTTATCAACCGCTTTCCCCTTTCCTTTCGCTAGTCTTTTGGCCTCCACCTCTGGGGATATAAAGATCCTACCACTCCTTGTCATACCTCCTGAACCAACAACATTATCCACAGTCTCGGCTGGCTGCTTATTAACATCAATCTTTATCCCGTCACAATACACCTCCAACCCATATGACCATGGGACTGCTTTCATGTTCTCGTATGGGATCGGCCCGGCCTTAGTTATGGTGATCGATGGTCGCTGAGCTGGTGCTGCGATAGTGATTGTCTTTCGAGGAATCGTTACAGTGGCCACATCACTCTGATCATCTGCTATTGCCCCTGCGGGCTCTTCAGTTGCTGCTCGGTCGAACTGTAATGTGCCTTCATCAATTAAAGCCTGAATGCCCTTCTTCAAATCATCACACCCCCCAGCTAGGGTCCAACATTCTAAGCAATACTCGTCACATCCCGGGTAAACACCCCCTTGCAACAATCTGCTTTTTATCTCGTTCAGCGGTGTCTTTAAATCGTCGACACTCATAATCAGATTCAACCCTTCCTCAGTAAGAATGGCGTTTGCCCCGTGATTAGGCATGGGCTTCTGCACTATATTCGGACCTGCCATTCCGAAATTAATAGTCTTATTGTCCAAAAGATCCTGCACAACATGCTTAAAAGCATGGCAACCCTCTATATCGTGACCCGGGGCCCCAGAATGGAACTCACAGTGCCTGCTTGCATCATAACCAAACGGGGGAGCTCCCGTTATCGGTGCCAGAGTTCTCTTCTCTACCAGGTTCAATCCCAACAATGTCTGCAACAAATCTGCATAGGTTGAGGGAGGCTTCTCAAACACTCTTCTCGGTTTGCCACCCTGGAATCTTCGCTGAGCCTGCTGTGCCCCCTGCTGAGGCTGCTGCTGCTGCATTGGCTGCTGCTGAGACGGTTGTTGTTGCTGAAGTGGTTGTTGCTGGTACGGGATAGTAACACTCGCCACCTGCTGCGGCTGATGATATTGGTTTCGTCCCCTGCCTCGGCCTCTGCCTCGACCTCCAAACACTGCGCTTGCCTCGCCCTGACGGCGCCCACCAAAAGCCCTCTTATTACTGCCAGATGCAGTTGATTCCTCAACCTGGAACTTTCCTTGCTTAATGTTACGCTCAATCTTTTCACCCATCAGAATTAGGTCTGAAAAACTGGCCAGAGATGTGTGAAACAGCATGTCATGAAACAAGCCTGTGAATGTGCCGACGAACATGTCATTCATTTCCTTGTCTTCTACAGGAGGACGGACCCTGGCAGCCATATCGCGCCACCTTTGCGCGTACTCTTAAAAGCTCTCCCCCTTCTTCTGCGACAGCCCCGCTAATTGGACCCGATTGGGCGCCAAGTCGCTGTTATACTTGTAGTGAGCTACAAATGCCTCTGCCAATTGCTTCCATGTCTTGATATTAGTTGGCTCCAACCCCATATACCACTCTAGGGAGGGACCCGACAGACTATCTTGAAAGAAATGCATTAGCATTCTTTCATCAGTTGAGTATGCAGACATCTTTCTGTAATAAGCTCGCACATGCACTTTCGGGCATGTGTCCCCTTTATACTTATCAAACGCAGGAGCTTTGAATTTAATTGGCACCCTCAAGCCAGGTACCAGCCCCATTGTTGCCATGTCCAAGCCCACAGCACTTTGGTTCAGGACCCCCCTCATCTGCTCTTCCAGCATTCTGATCTTCTGGGAGTCATCCATCGGCCCTTCGAAACCTCCGCCGGAGAAAGCGTCCTCCTGCTGATCTTCTTGCCACATACCATTTCCAGCTCCATACCCATCATATCCATTATTACGGCCAGCTCTGATCTGATTCATCCCCGGACCTCGGCCTCTGTTGCCGTACCCTTGAACTCCTCCAGCAGGACCAAAAGCCATAAACCCAGCGCCGTTTCCATTTCCAAAACCTCCGTAGCCCTGATTGGCCACACCATAACCATCTTGCCCAAAGCCTTGAGCATTGAAACCACATTTCCCAGTGTTATCGAATCCCTGATCATTGAATCCGAATCCAGCGTTGACAAAGCCGTTGCCTCCCATGTTATCACCTAAGTTGACATCACCAAGCCCAACGTTATGGACAGCAGTCTCGTTTCCAACTCCGACGTTACCATTCACAGCAGCGGTAGCGTTATTGACATTAGCAGCTGGTATGTTGACTACAGGTGGAGCCACTGGCGTGGGAGTACCATCTCCATGAGCAGTATCGACTCGTACAGACTGATGATCCTCGTTACCGTGACCAGCATTAAGGGCCAACAGAGGTTGGACCATGGCTTGCAGATTTTCCTGACCCTTGGCAATAGCTTCCATGGTCTGCATGAAAAGAGCAAGCTTCTCGCGCACATCTTGCATCTCGTTCTGCATTTGATCCATGATTCTTCGACAGTTGGTGCGGGTAGAATAGCGGTGCGGGTGCTAATCTGCAATCCTGAAAAGTACCTGGTACAGAGCAAGAAATAAGACACTATTCAAAGATTACCTGTAATGCAATATGAATATGAATGCAATGCAATGTGTGTCTGTGCATTAGGGACATTCATTCCCCGATTCTAGTGTGAAGGTGCCGGTGTAGTGACAGTGCTAACAATATAAATATCGGAGCTGAATCACAGAAAGCCTCATATATTGCAGAGAAATTAATAAGCCAGGAATACAATGTCACTAAGAGTACAATAAGAAGGCATGACCTCAACCAACAATCCTGGTGATGGTCAGCACTATGCAAATAAAGCATACAAGCGGATATATGAAATAATCAAGTGCTCTCATAAGCTCGGTACTCTTCGATTAACTTCTTGGTCTCGGGATGACTTGGTCTAGTAAGCAGCCCTTCAACAAGTCGGTTTCTTTTCTTCAGAACACGGCGCACGTCTTCAGCGGTGTCTTCCCATGCCCCATCTCCGAAGCGATCTTCTAGTTTACGTTTCTGAGACATAGCTTCATCTCTGCCTTTGATGGCCTTGTTCAGTGCATTCTGGAGACTATACCTGGACATCATTTCTTCTTCGCACTTATCGATGCTGGACTTCAACTGCTCTTCGAGGTCGGAGATTTGCTGCTTCAACTTATCCTCCCTTTTCTTATTATTGGTGAGCGTGGCATTCCAGGTCTTATTGCAAGAAGAGATCTCTCGGTGAGCGATGTCAAGCGCCTTCTTCTTGGATTCAAGCATGTCATGGGAACTTCTGAACTCTTGCCCCAGACGTTCGCGCTTCTTCTTCTCCTCAGCCAACTCAGCCCCTAGTCTGTTCATTAGCTCAATCTGCTGTTGGAAAGCAAGGACGACCTTGTTTTTCTCACTGCGTATCTGGGCTAGCTCCTGCTCTAACTCTTCATTGATCTTCAATAAGGCTTATTTTTCTCTCACAACTTGCTCGTAGGCTTCCCGAGAAACTGTAGTTGGCTCTGCTACCGGAATAGGATCAAGAACTGGTGCATCTGGAAATGGCATCCTCAACTGACTAGCTCTCTCCCGGATCCAAACCCTGTAAGGGTCATAGGCCTGACAGTCATTCTTCCCTAGCAACGGCTTCCCCCTTCGGATAATACGCGTCCAGGCATGCTGTAGCTTGGCTAGTAACTCCCCCTTCACGTCTCCGGTGAAGTACAGAGATTCCTGTACTTCCTCCTCCTTTGGCGGGTTCTTCAGGGCGTATCCGAACTGACGGACGAACAGAGATGGGTTGTAGTTGATACACCCTTTCCTTCCAATCAATGGGACATTAGAGTACCCCGGACAACTGAAGATAAGTTCAGACCCCAGTAGGTCTCTGTCAAACCATCTAATGTCTTCGGAAGATAGCCTCATCAGGCGTTCAGACCAGCTAGCAGTGGTTGCACTTTCCACAAAGGACCCCTTCACTGGAAGATGACTTTTGAACCACATATTCAATAGAGGAGCACAGTAGTAAACAACTTTTCCCCTTCGGTTTTCGTTCTTGTAGTGCAATGAGTGGTAGAAGTCTCCGATCAACGTTGGCACTAGATTGCCGGCAGCGAATAGATGGAAAGCATCCAGGTCTACGAAGTTGGGTAAGTTAGGGAACAGCACAATCCCATAAATGCATAAAGCCAAAATAGCATTGAAAACCACCCAGCATCCGTTCTTGGCATACTCCTGAGCTTTGCCAACCAAGAAATCAAGAGAGAAACCTGATACCCCAAGCCAAGAAGTCAATAACAGTTCTGCAGTGTCCATATGTAAGGCTTTGGCTAAGTCCTCCAACTTGGGCTCAGCAGCAGAGTGAATAAAGGGAACCTTGTTCTGCACCGGTAACTCAGTAAACTCCACATACTCCTCAATGGTAGGCCCTAGAATGAAGTCAGCAAACGTAAAACATCTCAATGCGGGGTCATAGAACTGCATCAAGGTGTACAGCCCGTTCATCTCATCAGCAGTGGGCTTGCAGACTAATCTCAGTAACCTCCCGTGACTCATTCTGAAGCTTCTCCTAACCTCCTCATCGGCAAGAGATATCAGACCAAGCAAAGACGTAATATCAGGTGAAGGCAGCTTGTACGCAACTGTCTTCCTCAAACTAGCCATAGTCAATACTCAGAAGTCTGGGCACTAGAATCGGAGGATATGCAAATGCACCTGCAGCACAGACACACGTTAATGGGATGCAATGATAATGAGTATGTAAATAGTGCAATGCAAGTAACATGCAACAGGGACCAAATGCCATAGCTGAATAGCCTGAACCATATCAAGAAGTCTCGGATAGACTCCATAGAAGTCCTCAAACCTTGGTCTCAGATAGACCTAAAACAAAGTTCCAACAATGGTCTCTGACAGACCTCATACCATAACTCCAACTGGTCTCTGGCGGACCTCAGATCATACCTCCAACTGGTCTCTGACAGACCTCAGAATTCTCCAACTGGTCTCTGACAGACCTCAGAACACATCTCCAAATGGTCTCTGACAGACCTCCTAACTCTCCATAAATACCCAGGATCTCTGATCAAGAAATAACCGGTAGTCTGAAGGTCTAGTTACCTGCATAACCCCAAACCCTCTCACAGGTGGATGTCCTAGTAACTGACAAAGGTATGGCATCCTATGCGGTCGTCGGCGTCACAGACTTTCAGGGTTGATGATACGATTCCCAGAAGGAGTGGCATCATCAAATCCTGAAGAGGCCTCACTTAGCCAACTTCCAAATGATCGGTTCCCGGAGTCGACAATTCAGCTGACCAACAACCCCTTCGACCCAAAGGGTAGAAAAAGAAGCCAACCAGAAGAACCTCGTCCGAGTGTAGATTTCATGAGACACTAATGCAAGCAAAGCCGGCACGCGCCCACTACTTTCTACTCTAATTCTAGGTGCACTCAAGCCCAGGTCCGGCTTCTCACTCAATATCAGAACACCCGTCACCCCCCAATACAATAATAATAAACAATATATATAATGCTGAAAGTAAAGGTCAGAAATATAAATCCATACAAAATCCTCGACGGGAAAACAAGCGTTAGGATTGACTCTCTTAAGGGACGTTGGATCCCAAATGCATAAGAACTATCGCAGTCCTTAGCAGCCAGGGGACGTTGGATCCCCAGCAGAGTCGCCAACTGTCGCTACTGCGAAAATCGGCGCCGGCTGAACAGAAGAGTCGCCACCGTGCGTTATTTATCCCACGGGAGGGAAAGGAAACGCTCAGAGTAAACCTCGCACAACACGGGAAAGGTATGGTCGTCGCAACCAAAACCTGGATTCGGGAGTCGGTTACGCAAGGGGAAGGTATTAGCACCCCTCACGTCCGTCGTACTCGACGGGATCCACGCTTGTTTTCGGGTATGGATTGTTATTCTATCTAAACTATAGGTCAAGGGTTAAAAAGAAAATAAAATGAAAATAAAAATGACTCGGCAAAGTATCGCACTTTATGCCTACGTATTCCCGTCTGGAACGAGAAATCAGAGTCAACGTAGTTCGCCTACCTACGGGAAAGGAGGGGAAGGTTGCTCGCTAGGATATCGCATCCTATGCCTACGTACTTCCACACAGCATGGAAGGTCAGAGCAAACGTAGTTCGGGCCACGGAAGACACAGGCTTGTCTTGGTTGATTTTATTCTTTCTGAAAAAAGTTTTCTTGATTAGCAGTCCCGGCGGACAAAAATGACGGCTTGATGAGTTCCCGTTCTTTTACGAAAGAAGTGTCTTTTATTGTGTTTGAAATCTTTATGGTATTTTTCTGTTTGTTTTGAGGAAGAAGAGACAGAACTCTAACCTATGGTTGCGAAGGGAAACAAACTAACCTAATGTTATCATGCATGGGTTAAGACCTAGTGTCTATCATGCTCCTCTCTTGCACAGAGAGAAACAGAGATCCTACGGGATAGGCAGAAACAGAAACAATAACAGACATAATAAAGCGGTAAAATGCATGGATGCAGCAATACAAGCTAGGCAAGGGAGTCGCACTCAACCTCGAACCTAGAAAACAATAGGCAAAAGTGAACAGGATTCACTTTCAACCCAACAAGGTAAACAGCAAACAATACAGTTAGGAAAACCAATCAATACATCAAGAAATGAAATACAGCAAAAATAAACAGCCACAGCAGCTCTACATTAATATCTATCTTCAAGTCATCTCCAATCAGCTACAAGCTTCAGTCAGCAGCAGTCTCTATCTTCACAGTCTTCAAGCAAAGATCTTGAGCACCAGTCCTTGGCTTTTCTTCAAGTCTCAGGCTCCAGGATGAATATCAGTCAACCAGATGAAGTGAATGAATGTTAGACAGTTAATTACCTACCAAGGGTGGTTCATCAACTGTTAACATTAAACAGAAAGTTTTCTCTCAAAAGTTCTATCTTTCAAATACATTCACTGATCCTTCCAAAGGAAGGAGGTGGATATTTGAAAGAGACTTTGAATCATAGAGAAAGGATAGAGGCAAACAAAGCCATCTATGTTTGTGAATCAAGTTGCTAGACTAAGCTCTTCCTAACCCTAAATCCTATAGTCTTCCACAGTCTTCTAGCAAACACAGCATCTTCAATGAAGTTGAACTTGTTCTTCCATCTTGAGTCTTCAATGTGCTTCATCCACAAGGTCTTCACAAGGTCCTCAATTCAATCTTCAAAGGTCCACACCCAAAGGAGAAGAAAAAGAAGCAAAACAATACCAACTGTGCCCTAAAGGCCACACAAATGATCAATCAATTCAAAAATCAACCAAAAATAGCATATGGTAATATAAATTCCTAATATAAATTCTAGGGGATCCTATTTAACTACCCTTAAGTCCCATATATTCCCCATAGGCTAACTTGTCCTAAAAATCCCAAAAATAAAATGTTGAAGTTCAAGTATACTACTTAAAAACCCTAATTAAACTATCCTAAGTTCAATTATCTAAACTAATCAAATTTTATTCTAAAAAAAACTAGTAATAAATTCTGGGAATACTACAATTCAATATTAATCACCACAAAAAAGAATGGGCAAAAAATCTATTTCTAAGTGTAAGAACAAAAACCTACAAGATCATGTATGAAATAAAACCTTCAAAATATGCATTTATTTGTAAAATATGTGGAAAATGCGAAAAAAATATAAAATGCAATTTTTATATTTTTTTAATTTTCTAGACATGTTAAGGAAAATATTAAAAAAAGAATGAGTAAAAAACATGCATTATTTATTTAGTTATGATTTTTAGAAGATGAGTAAAATAAAATGCAAATTGAAAAATGAAAATAAAAGAATTAAAGAAGAGGGGTGCAGATAGCATGTTGGGCCAGTTATGCGCGTGTGGGCTTTGGCTGATGGGGGGTGCGAAAAGAAGAAGAGCCCAACAAGCTCATTTAATGAAACGACGCCGTTTCATTCATGTGGGAATTCCCTCCAAAATTCGGAATTAAATCACGGCCATCCGATGGGAGTCTTGGTCAAGACTTTTAGGAGCATCCAACGGCCCTCCCTTTTCTTCTTCATGTAAAACCCTAACCAAACCAGAATTTCCACTCCATGCCATGATCTTCTACTCCCTCTAGCTCACTCGTTTCTCCATGAAAACACACGAAATAAAGACCAAAAACGATCCTCTTCTTGCCCTCTATCCAACCATGTCCATATCTCCTCTTGAAACCACCTAGAATGTGCAAACCGAAAACACCCATCCATGGTTCCACCATGAAAGCTTGACATGCAACTGTAACAAACCTTGAAAATAATTGTAGCCACGTGTTCTATATGTTACACTGAGTATACTAAACTATAGCACATGCTTTTAATCTTCATATATCAACCATTCTTGATCTTGAAAGAATTGTTACCATATCTTGAACCTCCATGGATTGACCTTAAACTCACCATAAATGATCCTTAAGTGGTCTCTATCATGAATATCACAACAACTAACCCTAACCATGCATAATTATGGTGATTCGAATCAAAACGTATTCTTACCAATTGGATATGGTGATGATGGTTATCCCTCGTTTCAGCCCTTGCCAATGGTGCCAAATGATCTTTATATGATGGTGATGATGCTGGTGAAGAGAATTCGTGTTTACACCTCTTGAAAATGCCAATTCGAAGCTTCACGCCACTTGGAGTGATGGAGAAGAACTCATGATCCAGCCACGATTTGAGGTGCCTTCTTCGTGCTTTTTACTCTACAACAATGGAGGATGATGATGATGATGATGATAGCTAGCACAAACAATGGAGTTTGGGAGAGATGGGAATCAAAATGCAATTTTGGAGTTATGAGATGAAAGTATGGTTTGCAAGCAAATAGAATCACCAACCCCACAACAAACAGCTTCATTTCCTTATATAGGAGAGTATTAACAGAATGAGAAGTTTCTAGATTGGTCCTAGAGGGATCTAGAAGCTTATGGAACTTTCATGAATTTATCATTTGATGGTATTTTGAATCATATCATATCATGCTTGCACCTTGGGTAAACTTGAGTGAAAATCTCCCCTCATGAGATATTAGGAGTGTATGCATGAAAAACCAAGTTTTCCTTGCCTTGTGTTAAGCTTTACCATGTTGCCTTATGATGTAAGAAACAAATTTACAAAGAAAGTCCAATTTTTAAACCTAAACTCAAAAATGTGGCTGAACCAATGTCTTTAAAATGATGTTGGGAATCAATTTGGTATATTGGATGACCCATATTGGCTTTGTAGATCTCTCAAACCATTTTCCAACTTGAACTTTTTCAAGTTATATGCCTTTTTAAGTCATTTTCACCACTTTTTAAAATTCCATGCTCCAAGATTTTTCAAACTTTCACACCTTCTTTTCTAGCCTTAAAATCCCATTTTGAACAACTTTGATGTTGGGAAGGTTCCCATTTGAAGCTTCCTTGTATGAGTTTTAGGCATGTGCTATGAATGACCTGTAATCACCAAATGACCAAAATTCCCTTTGCTTGCCAAGACCATAAGTAGAGCTACACAAATCATATGAAGGCATACTATACCATTCTAGAAAGATAAAACAATGAGGAACAACTCTTATGTTGACCAGAAATTCATTTGAAATCTCCTTGAGGGGTAAAAATTGCTTGGAAGTCAAGTCACTTTCACAGACAAAACTTCAGATACCTCAGATGACCTGTAACTTGCAAGGACCATAACTTGAGTTCTATAAATCTCCTTGATGTCTTCCACAACTCAAATTAAAGGTCTTGAGATCCTCTACAAGTTTCATGTTGGCCAAGGATCCATTTGAAGCTTGCATTTTGACTTATCTTGCTTGGAAATTTGACCTAAATTAGGGGATTTTACACAGAAACCCTAATCTAGAAACTCCTCTTCTCCTTGATTTCTCTTGAATTCTTCTTGACATATCACCATATCCTTATTCTTTATGTCAAATGATGAACCCCACATCTCTCCAATAGCCCTTAATGCCTTTCAATCAGTCAATTGACCTAGAGTTGACCCAGGGTTGACCCAGATGAAACCCTAGTTGACTGTCTTCAACTGTAATTCTTGTGACTTCACCAATGACTTGTCTCCTTCTCCAAATGACTTTCTAAGTCCTCCAAGATGTCTAGATACTCCCCATGCTCAACCCACAGCTCACCATTTCTTTGTTGATCCTCAGACACCCTCAGTTAGGAGATAGATGAACTGCTTGACCCATTGACTTGATAGCTTCCAAATTCTTTTCTGATGACTTGAATGAGGTTGAATCAGGATAATAACCTCTTGATAGGCCTCTAGAGATGAGAATAATGATTGGTCCCCCTGTTGTATGACTTGCTATGCTTATGCTATGCAGATGAGTAACCTATGTACCTGACTCTATGTGCAAATGCTAATGATATTGAAACATAAACCAAGTGAATAAGGTTGGGCAAATTTTAGGGTGCAACACCCTGCAGCTCCGAAGAGGAAAAGCCGTTGCCCCGTGTCAACTCCATCGATCTTGATAGCCACTTCTCCAAGGACGACCAGAGGAATCAGAAAGGGAAGGGGAAGGAGATCCAACCATGTTCGAGCAGCCCTTCCATATCTACCAGTAGCAGCGAGACCTCACATCTGTGTGCCCAATTCCATATGGCAATTTCGAACTTGTCCTGCTCGATGACGACCCCCAACAAGGAGTGAAGATCGAGATTGAACTCTCTAACTTAGCGTAGAAATAGCTAAAAGCCTGCCTTCAGGAGAATACATATCTATTCGCGTGGAGCGTCGCAGAGATGCCCGGGCTAGATCCTGCCACCAGCTCACCATCGACCCCGATGCTTGGGTAATAGCTCAACATAGGCGAAAGCAGACTCCGGAGAAAGCCGAGGTTGCCGAACATGCTGTAAAAGACCTCTTATAGGCAAAATTTATTTCGGAGGCCAAGTACACTACTTGGCTGTCCAATGTTGTACTCTTTAAAAAATCAAATGGAAAATGGGGCATGTGTGTTGACTATACCGATCTTAATAGGGCTTGCCCTAAAGACGCAAATCCCCTCCCCAACATAGACAAATTAGTTAACAATTCTGCTGGTTTTAAATTGTTATCTTTCATGGACGGGTATTCGGGATATAACCAAATATCCATGGAAAAAAGAGACAAAAGGTACACAACTTTCATGGCTGAATCGGGCAACTATTACTACAACGTAATGCCCTTCAATTTGAAAAACGCTGGCACTACCTACCAAAGAATGATGAATAAGGTCTTCCGAGGAGAAACCGGGGATATGCTCGAAGTCTATATGGACGACATGATCGTGAAATCCAACGAAGAATCCGATAACACGATCCATTTGAAGAAAGTCTTCGAGCATGCCAGTAAGTACAAGATGCACTTCAACCGGAGAAGTGCACGTTCGGGGTACAAGCGAGCAAGTTCCTCGACTTCTATCTAATAGAACGAGGAATCAAAGCTAATCCCAATAAGTGCAGAGCCTTCTTCGAGTTCCCTACACCAAACTTGAAGAAGTCCATCTAATCCCTAAACGGGATGCTCGCTTCGCTGTCCTGTTTCGTAGAAAAATTTGCTCAACACGTACTCTTCTTTTTCAAACTCCTCCGTAAGGAGGCGACTTTTGAATGGATGGAGGAATACGAAAAAACCCTCCTCCACCTGAAACAAGCTCTGTCACAAACATCGGTCATCTCCCGGCCAGATAACAGGGAAACCCTATATCTCTATCTCGCCAATGCGACCGAGGCCGTCAGCGCCGCCCTCATTTGTGAAACACCCGACGTCCAGAAGCCCATATACTTCACGAGCAAAGCACTACAAGGACCAAAACTAAGATACCAGCAGATAGATAAAGTTTCCCTAGCCCTTATGAACGCTGCAAGAAGGCTGATGCACTACTTTTTGGCCCACACAATCGTGGTACGCACAGACTAGCCCGTAAAACAACTATTGGGCCGTCCAGACATGGCCAGCAAAATGCTTATATGGTCAATGTAACTAACCGAGTTTGACATCCAGTATGAGAACAAAAAGGCCCTCAAGGCTCAGGCACTGGCCTACTTCGTCGTGGAGATAACCTTGCCCGATTCCCCCACTTGCGGGGTTCGCAAGTGGACAATCTTCATCGATGGAGCATCCAACTCGGCAGGGAGCGGGGCAGGTATCATATTGTAAAATGAAGAAGGAATCCTCATCGAAGTCTGTCTTACCTTGTCTTTCCCCACTTCCAACAATCAGGCTGAATGTGAAGCCTTCCTCACGGGTCTACGCCTTGTCGAAGACCTAAGAGCCGAGGAATTCGTTATCTGCACCGATTCTTAACTCGTAGCCCTCTAGGCTCGGGGATAATATCTGGACAAGAATGATAACCTATATGAATACTTGACCCTAGTCAAGGAAAAGATGACAAATTTCACATCGGTAGAGGTGAAACATGTTCCTCGCGAACGTAATGTCTGAGCGGATGTTTTGTCAAAGCTGGTGAGCACGAAAAAGAAAGGGGGAAACAAATCTATGGTCCAGGAAGTACTTCCGTGACCCAGCATCAAGAAAGCTTATGCGACCCTTGACGTGCACGTCATCAGCGACAACAACTGCTGGATAACCCCGTCTATAACTACCTCGCCAAAGATGAACTACCATCCGACCCCAAGGAAGCCAGCATAGTCAGGCACAGAGTCTGCTCCTACGTCTTGGTCGAAAATAAGCTCTATAGGTGAGGGTTTTCCATCCCTCTACTCAAATGTGTCGAGGAGGAGATGGTTGCCCACATCCTACGTGAGATCCACGAGGGAATCAACGCCTAGCACCTCGGGGGGATCCATGCAGCATGACACAAAGGAACATGTGAAAAGATGCGACAGATTCCAATGGCATGGGGACATGCACTTGGCACTGCCCAATGAATTCAAAGCAATGTCCTCCCCGTGGTCCTTCGCATGGTTGGGCCTAGACATTTTAGGACCATTTGTCGTAGGGTCAAATCATAACAAGTACCTGATAGTAGGCGTTGACTACTTTACAAAGTGGATAGAAGCAGAGGCTCTAACCAAAATAACGGCCCACAATATACTCCACTTTTATAAGTGGAAAATCCTTGCCCGCTTCGGCATCCCCTAAGCAATCGTCACCAATAACGGGTCACAATTCATGGACAAAGAAATTTAGGAGTTCGTCGCCCAACTGTGCATCAAGCAACACTTCGCGTCCGTCAAGCATCCCTAGACTAACGGGTAAGCCGAGGCGGCGATCAATGTAATCCTATAAGGCCTCAAATGGTGACTAGATGAAACAAAGAAACAGTGGGTCGGGGAGCTGCACAACATGCTCTGGGCCTACCGTACTACGGCCCACTCTTCGGCCGGGGAAACCCCTTTTTGTCTAGTGTACGAAACTGAGGCAATAATCTTCATTGAGATTCATGTGCCCTCCAGGCGGACTGAAGCTCCCCTGGATGAGGAGGCAAATAGTGAGGCACTAAGGAAATAGCCCGATCTCGTCGAAGAGGTTTGGTCAGGAGCAGCCCTTCACGAGGCCTCATTAAAATAGAAAGTCGCAATTAGGCATAACGCCAAAGTTATACAACGAGAGTTCCAAGTAGGCAGTCTCGTCCTAAGGATGAGTCACAAAGGTTCTCGAGAAGGAAAACTCACCACTAACTGGGAGAGGCCATACCGCGTTCGAGCAAAAACTCAAAATGGGGCCTACTACTTAGAATATCTTAACGGGGAAGAACTCGCTCGAACATAGAACATTGAAAAGCTCAACCAATATTATAGCTAAGGCCTTAACTGTCAGTAGGTTCCTTTGACGCGATGAGCATAACGCATCGACCATAAGTGTGCGCCCAGGTACAAGTGTTGCATACCAAAATAAATCAAGGTAGGCTTTCACTAGGGAACAAGCAAAACCCATGCCCGACAGCGGTCCCTCGACTGAGCCCGCCGTCGGCCAAGTACCATGCCAGGAAAAACACCCAGCTCGTGATGGGAAGTTCACATCGTGAACTCAGGCCACAAATGCGATCTGAGCTCCACCCTTATGCCCGAAAGCTACCCAGGCCTTTCAACCAGTTCCCATCACTATCGAACATATCTTATCGAGAAAACCATGAAACAACAAATCATGTATTAAAGTAGCCCTTATGATGGGCACATACCTTGAGTATCATTTTGACAATTAGCGAAAATAAAGCAAACTAAAGACATGCACGAAAATGAATCATATAGAACCGACCATATTCGTCGTAAATAAACATTATAATAAGAACGGCCACAAGGACCACGATTGTACATGTTACATTACCAAGGGGTCGAGCCCCATGCAAAAAATAAGTTACAAAAACATGGTGCACAGGCTGAAAGTACAACTGAAAGGAAAATCACCTGTTTGTTTGCTAAGGCTCTTCACAGGCAGGTTGTGCATGTTCCTCACCAATTTGAAGAAAGTCGGGGATGACGATCCTGCCGCCCATAACACTATGGAGGAACCCGGCTCCCTCGGTGGACAATTCAACCCTGGGGGTTCACGATCTTCAGCTACTCCACAATATTGTTGAAAGCCTCCTCGGCGAATCCCACACAGTCATCCTCCGCCTGAGTAATACGAGTGACCAGCTCAGCCCGAATCTTCAATCTCTTCACTTCCTCGCTCTCACCCTCAGCAGGAGCAGTGGTGGTCTTCAACTGCTTGACCAAGTCCTCCACGGCTTTCTTTCAGCGACAACGGTATCATTCTCTCCGCTGACCTTGGTCAGCTCATCCTTGTACTTTTTCACCGCATCCTCGACAGCCATGGCCTGCTCCTACTATGACTTCTTCAACTTCTCTTTCAGGTCCACAATCGCAGCTTGGGCCTTCTTCAGCTCAGATTCATGGTGGGAACTCTCCTCGGTGTAAACTACCGCCATTTCCAGAACCTTTATCAAGACAGAAGCATCCTGAGCTAGCATTGTCTTTTTGCTCGAACGGTTCATCTCCTCGAGCTTCAGAGACTCTTCCCGAGGAATTGCCAAATAGGAGCCTTCGAAGAATCTCTTGTTGTAAAGGTACAATGGAAACACAAATCTACTCTTCTCCCCCTCCTTGCTAAGGTCCACGATCTCACCCGCCTGTTGACGCTTGTGCCTTGAATTTACACGCACGAGGGATGTCTAGGCGGCCTATGGGGTAGACGAGGAGGTCGCTGACCCCGTTTATGGAGGAGGCGCTCGCTAGTTGAGGTGGATCATCCCGATCGTTATTCCCCCATTGAGCTTCTCCTGAACATTCTTCACCATTCGTTCTTGGGCAGAAGACATTTTACCTGCAAAATAACAAGCACATTAATACG
>OZ012737.1:569230612-569233112 GCA_963859935.3 Lathyrus sativus | reverse complement strand
CACACACACACACTCTCTCTCTCACACACATACACAAACAAACGTGCGCGCAAACGCACCACACACACACACACACACTTGCGCGCAAACACACACACACACACGTACGCGCACACACACACACACGTGCGCGCACACACACACAGACGCACGCACGCACTCATGTACACACACAAAGACACACACGCGCACACACACACACGCGCACACACCAATATGCAGGCATACACACACACTCACATACACACTCGCACACACAAATACACACACACGCACGCACACACACACATACACCCGTGCGCATGTTCTCTCTATCTTTCTCTCTCTCTCTCGCACACACACACATGCACGCACGTACACACACATGCACACACACACACCAACACGTGCGCGCACAAACACACACCCGCATGCGCGCATGCACACACACACACGTGCGCACACAAACAAACATACACGCGCGCACGCCCGTACCGCTCACACATACGCGCGCGCACGCCAACTAGCACGCACACACACAAATACATGTCCGCACACATACACACGTGCGCACACACACATGCCCACACACACAAACACTTGCACGCATACTCACAGATACGCACGCACACACACACACACACGCACGCACGCTTGCACATACAAACACACACATACACACACACACACACACACACACACACACACTCTCTCTCTCTCTCTCACACACACAAACACACACACACACACACATACACACATGCACGTGCACACACACACACACACACACACACACACACACACACACATACACACACACACGCGCGCGCGCGTGCTCACACACATACGCACACACACCCTCACACACACACACACAAGCATGCACGCACATACATCCATGCACACGTTCTCTCTCTCTCTCTCTCTCACTCTCTCTCTCTCTCTCTCTCTCTCTCTCTCACACACACAAACACACACACACACACACACACACACACACATACACACATGCACACACACGCACACACACACACATGCACACACACACACACACACACACACACACACACACACACACACGTGCACACGCAAATAAACCCACGCGCACGCTTGCGCTCACACACACACACGCAAGCAGGCACGCACCCACCCACGCACGCACACACACGTACACACACACACACGCACGTACGAACGCAAACACACACACACATACACCCGTACACCCACACACACACACACACACGCCAACATACATACACAGACATGCGCACACTCTTACATACACACGTACGTACGCACGTACTCACGCATGCACACACATACACACACACACACACATAGACACAAACACACGCGCGCACACATACGCCCACACAAACACGCGTGCACATACACACATACATGTGCACACACACGCGCGTGCGCACACACTCTCTCTATCTCTCTCTCACACACACACAGACACACGCATATGCGCGCACACACACAAACATACGCACACACACACACACACAAACGCACACACACACAGACACACAAACACACGCTCGCGCACATATTGTCGCGCGTGTACATACACACGCACACGCACGTACACACACATACACGCACATCCTTACACCCGTGCGCACACACTTTCTCTTTCTCTCTCTCTCTCTCTCTCTCTCTCACACACACACACACACACGCACGTGCTCGCATACGCACACACACACACACACACACACACATACACACACACACACACACGTGCGCTCACACGCACACCCACACTTGCGCGCAAACACACACACACACACGTGCGCGCACACATACATACACACGTGCGCACACACACACACACACACGCACGTACTCACGTACACACACAAAGACACAAACACACACACACACACACAAACGCGCATGCACACACACACGCGCGCACACACATACACACATAAAGACACACATACACGCACACACACACACACAAACGCGCGTGCACAAACACACACACGCGCGCACACACACATAAGCGCGCGTGCACACACATACACATACACATACGCACACATGCACACACACACACACGCGCGCGCGCACTCACAAACACACACGTGCGTACAAACTCTCTATATCTCTCTCTCTCTCTCACACACACAGACATAGACACACGCATGCGCGTACACACACGCACACACACGCACAAACGCGCACACACATACACAAACGCGCACACACGTACACACACATGCGTGCGTGCACACACACACACTCACATACACACTCTCTCACACACACACACACACACACACATACACCCGTGTGCACATTCTCTCTTTCTTTTTTCTCTCTCTCTCTCTCTCTATCTCTCTCACACACACACACACACACACACACCAACACGTGCGCGCACACACAAACACACACATAGTGCACACACACCCCAAACACACATGAATGCACGTGCATCCGCTCACACACAAGCACAGACGCACGCACGCCCTCAAGCACGCACACACACACATACACGTGT
>OZ012737.1:569215612-569220612 GCA_963859935.3 Lathyrus sativus | reverse complement strand
GACGCACACGCACGTATGCGCACACTCTCTCTCTCTCTCTCACACACACACACACACGTGCGCGCATACACACATACACACACACAAACACACGCGCACACTCATATACTCACGTGCACACACAAACACACACACACACACACCCACGCGCCCACACACACACACGTGCACGCACACACACACGCACACGCACACACACGGCCGCGCACACATACACACACAAACATGCGCACACACCCACACACACAAACATGCACACACACACACACGCACTCACATACATATACAAAGACACACACACGCACACACACGTACACGCACACACAAACGCGCGTGCACACACACAAAAACGCGCACACACACGCATACACGCGCACACACACACACACACACACACACACTCGCATACACACTTGCACACAAACATACACGCACACATATACACCCGTGCACACGTTCTCGTTCTCTCGCTCTCTCACACAAACACACACGTGCGCACACACACTCACACGCATGTGCGCATGCACACACACACACATGTGCACACGCACACAAACACACACGCGTGCACGCCTTCTTGACACACACACGTGCCCGCACGCCCCACACACGCACACACGCACACACACACACAAACACGTGTACGCGCGAACACTCACGTACACACTGCGCACACTCTTTCTCTCACACACAAACATAAATACATGCGCGCGCACTCATACAAACACACACACACACACACACATACGCAAATTGTCTCTCACACACACACACGTGCGCCCCCCCCCCCCCCCCCACACACACACACGTGCGTACACACAAATACACACACAAGCGCACACATAAACACACGCGCGCGTGCGCAAACATACACACACACACGCACATTCACACACACACACACACACACAAACACTCGCGTGCACACTCACACACACACACACTCTCGCGCGCACACGCTTGTACATACACATACACACTCTCTCTCTCACACACACACACACACACACACACACACTCTCTCTATCTCTCATACACACACACATATACGCACACACACACACAAATACACGCACACACACACACACACACACACACACACACACACACACACTTACACACACACACACACCCATGCACATACATACACCCATGCGCACGTTCTATCTCTCTCTCACACACACACGCATACACACACACACACAAACACACAAGTGCACGCGCGCTGGACGCATACACATAGACACACTCGTACACCCGCATGCACGCGCACACACACACAAGCACACGCGCGTGCACCAACGCACACACGCGCGCAGGCACACACCCACCCACACACACACGCTAATGCACACACAAACGGACGCACACGCATGCACGCACACACACACGCCCACACACACACACGCTCACCACCACATACACACACACGCCCACACACACAGCCACACACGCACCCACACCCACACACACACAAACACGTGGGCACACTCACACACACACACACACACACACGTACGCACGCACGCTCTCACGCAAGCACGCACGCTCACACCTAGACAAACACACACACGTGCACATACACACACACATATTCACACATGCGCGCGTGTGCTCACCCACATACACACACAAACGCACACACACACAGACACACTAACACACGCACACACGCACACACACACACACACACACAAACACGTGTACGCGCGAACACTCACGTACACACTGCGCACACTCTTTCTCTCACACACAAACATAAATACATGCGCGCGCACTCATACAAACACACACACACACACACATACGCAAATTGTCTCACACACACACACACACACGTGCGCCCCCCCCCCCCCCCACACACACGTGCGTACACACAAATACACACACAAGCGCACACATAAACACACGCGCGCGTGCGCAAACACACACACACACACACACACACACGCACATTCACACACACACACACACAAACACTCGCGTGCACACTCACACACACACACACTCTCGCGCGCACACGCTTGTACATACACACACACTCTCTCTCTCACACACACACACACACACTCTCTCTCTATCTCTCATACACACACACATATACGCACACACACACACAAATACACGCACACACACACACACACACACACACACACACACACACACACACACACACACACACTTACACACACACACACACCCATGCACATACATACACCCATGCGCACGTTCTATCTCTCTCTCTCACACACACGCATACATACACACACACACACACAAACACACAAGTGCACGCGCGCTGGACGCATACACATAGACACACTCGTACACCCGCATGCACGCGCACACACACACAAGCACACGCGCGTGCACCAACGCACACACGCGCGCAGGCACACACCCACCCACACACACACGCTAATGCACACACAAACGGACGCACACGCATGCACGCACACACACACGCACACACACACACACGCTCACCACCACATACACACACACGCCCACACACACAGCCACACACGCACCCACACCCACACACACACAAACACGTGGGCACACTCACACACACACACACACACGTACGCACGCACGTTCTCACGCACGCACGCACGCTCACACCTAGACAAACACACATACGTGCACATACACACACACACATATTCACACATGCGCGCGTGTGCTCACCCACATACACACACACACACACAAACGCACACACACACACATAGACACACAAACACACGCGCACGCCCACTCTCACTCACACGCGCACGCTCACACACAGACACACACACACACGCACATACACACACACACACACAGAAACACACACACACGCACACATACGCGCACACACACACAAACACAAACGCGCGTGCACACACGCACACGCACACATACACACGCACACACGCACACACGCACAAACACGCATGCGCAAACACACACGCACGCGTGTGCGTGCACACACACTCTCTCTCTCTCTCACACAAAAACACAAACACATGCGTACACACACACACACGTGCGCACAGACACACACACGTGCGCACACACGCACACACACAAATGCGGACAGACACACACGCGCACACACACGCGCATGCACATACACACACACGCGCACACACACACACACACACACGCACACACATACACCCGTGCGTACACTATCTCTCTCTCTCTCTCTCTCTCACACACACACACACACACACACACAAAACACACACACACACACACACACACGTGTGCACACACACACAGACAAGCGTGCGCATACTCACACACACACCCACACACACGTGCACACACACACACACACACACACACACACACATATATATATATATATATATACGCACGCGTGCATGCGTCCTAACACACACGCCCGGACTCGCGCACGCACAAAAAAACACACACACACACGTGCGCGCACGTACAGGCGAACACGCGCCCGCACACACATACACACACCCGTACGCACACACACACACACACACACACACACTCTCTCTCTCTCTCTTTTTCAAATACACACACACGCACACGCACGCACACACACGCACACAAACATACACGCGCGTGAACTTACGTACACACACGCGCGCACGCAGGTACGCGCACACACACGCGCGCACACGTTCTCTCTCTTACACACACATACGTGCGTGCACACACACACATACACACATACAAACACGCGCGTGCAAACAAACATACACACTTGCACACAAAAACAGACATACACACACACCCGCGCGCCCACACACACCCACGTGCACGCACACCTAGGCACACACACAAGCACACATACACGCGTGGAATCGCACGCGCGTGCACGTTTACACACGCACACAAACACACACACGTGCGCACACACACTCTCTCTCTCTCTCTCTCACACACACACACAAATGTGTGCACACATAAAAAGACATACGCCCGTGCGATCGCACGCACGCATGCACACGCACACCCATACACACGCATACATACACAAACGCACACACGCGCGCGCGCTCGCACGCACACATACACACACACACGTGCGCACACGCTCGCACATACACACACACACATACAAACACATGCATGCACGAATCCACGCACGCACGCACGCAAACACACACACACACACACACTCGTGTGCCCGCACACACATACACACACTCGTACGCACACTCTCTCTCTTTGTCACATACACACACACGCACACGCGCACACACACACACACACATACACGCGCGTGCACTTACATACACACACATACACGCGCTCGCAGCCACGCGCATACACACGCTCGCGCACACATTCTCTCTCTCACACACACACACACGTGCGCGCACACACACACATACACACATACAAACACGCGCGCGCACACACACATACACACGTGCACACACAAACACACATACACACACAAACACACCCGTGCGCCCACACACACACACGTGCACGCACACACATACACACACGTGCGCTCACACGCGAACACACACACACACGGCCGCGCACACATACACACACAAACGTGCGCACACACCCACACACACAAACATGCACACACTCACACGCATGCACTCAAGTACACATACGAAGACACACACACACACGGACGGACACGCACACACAATTGCTCGTGCACACGTACACATACGCAAGCACACATGCACATGCACACGCACACACACTCTATATATCTCTCACACACACATACACACACGAGCGTGTGTACACACACACATACACACACACACACACACACAAATGCGCACACACACGCATACACACGCACACACACTCACATACACACTCACACACAAACACACACGCACACATATACACCCGTGCACACGTTCTCTCTCTCTCTCTATCTATCTATCTATCTCTCACACACACACACACACATGCGCACACACACTCACACGCATGCGCGCATGCACACACACACGTGCACACGCACACAAACACACACGCGCGCACGCCTTCCT
>OZ012737.1:569208112-569210612 GCA_963859935.3 Lathyrus sativus | reverse complement strand
CACACACACACATACGCACACACTCTGTCTCTCATACACACACACACGTGCACACACACACTCACACACACGCGCGCACGTATAAACACACACACACACACACACACGAACACACGCACCCGCATGCACACGGACACACAGATACACGCAAACACCCGCACGCGTGTGCACACACACACGCACACACCTAGACGCGTGTGCACGCACTCTCTCTCACACAATCACGGATATACACACACGCACACACATATACGATTGTGCATATACACACACACACACACGCAAACGTACACACACACACACAAATACACACGCATGCGCACTCTCTCTCTCTCTCTCTCACACACACACACACGTGTAGGCACACACACACACACACACACGTACGCAACCACCCATGCTCGCATGCTCACACGCACACACACGCACACGCCCGCACACACACGCGTGCGTGCACTCTCTATCTCTCTCGCACACAAACACGTGCGCACATACACATACATATACACACACAAACGCACACACACGCGCGTGCACATACACACACAGGCGTGTGGGCATACACACGCACACACACACACACACGTGCGCATACACACTCTCTCTCTCATACACACACACGTGCACACACACACACACACTCACACACACGCGCGCACGTACAAACACATATACACACACTCGAACACACGCATTCGTGTGCACACAGATACACGCAAACATCTGCACGCGTGTGCACACACACACACACACGCACACACCCAGACGCGTGTGCGTGCACTCTCTCACACACACACGCACACACATACACGCTCGTGTACATATACACACGCGCACGCGCACACACACACATACACGCGCGTACACACACTCGTGCGCATTCTCTCTCTCTCTCTCTCTCTCTCACACACACACACACACACACAAACACACACACTCGCGCATGCGTGATCAAAGACACACGCACATACACTCACACACACACGCACACACACGCACACACACACACACACACGCACACACGCACTCGCGTGCACACAAACACGCGTGTGCACACACGCTCATACACACGCACAAACACACACACACACGTGCATACTTTCTCTCTCACACACACTTGCACACACACACATACACATTTATACGCACACACATAAAAACACACGCGGGTGCTCATGCACGCTCATGCACATACATGCTCAGGCGTGTGGGCATACACACGCGTGTGCACACACACGCTCATGCATATACACGCATGCACACACATACACACACCCACACACACACACGCGTGAGCACACACACACACACACTCACGCACGCACGCGCATACACTCGTGTGTGCGCAAGCTCTCTCTCACACGCACACACACACAAACACACACGTGCACGGATACATACACAAACACACAAACGCGCGTCTGCGTACACACACTCACACGCGTGTGTTCACACACACACGCAAACGCACCTACGTACGCACGCAAGCATGCACACATGCACACATGCACACACACGCACGCACACACACACATACATACACACACATACATACACACACTCATACACACACACGCACACGCACGCACGCGCACATACACACACACACGCACACATACACACACACGTGCGCACACACACACACGTGCGCGCACACACACACACGGACACACACATGTGCATAGACAGACACACGCACACACACACACACGCACGCACGAATGCCCGCGAACACACACACACACACAAGCACATACGCGCGCGCGTGCACACACGCACACGCACGCTCACATCCTCGCACGTACACACACTCACGCACGCACTAGCGTACACACAAACACGCGCGTGCATAAATGCACACACACACAAACACACACGCACACACACGCGTGCGCACACACACACATACACACACTCTCTCTCTCTCTCTCACACACACACACATACACACGCAAACACATACACAGACACACACACACACGTGCGCGCACTCTCTCTGTCTCGCACACGCACACATATACACGTGCGAGCGCACACATACACACACACACGCATGCACACACACACTTACGCACGCACACCCGCACACACACACACACGCACGTGCAAACACACACATATATACACGCGTGCGCACACACTCTCTCTCACACACATACACACACGTGCGCGCACACATGCACATACACACGCACGTACGCACGCAAGCACCCACGCACTCTCGCATGCTCGCACGCACAGACTCGCGTGCACACAAGCACGCGCGTGCAAATGCACACACAAACACACAAACACACAAACACGTGCGTGCATACACACACACACACAAACACACGCGTGCACGCACTCTCTCTCTCTCGCACACGCACACACAAACATGTGTGCACGTACACACACACATACACACACACACACACACAGACGCGCGCACACACACACACAAGCGCGTGCAAATACATACACGCGCGTGCGCACACACACACACACATACGCACACACA